>OU383777.1:903965-1004702 GCA_910950805.1 Acrocephalus scirpaceus scirpaceus
GTTCTCCCATCTTTCCTCCCCAAAGTTGTCCCATCTCTCCTCCCCAAAGTTATCTCATCTCTCTTCTCAAAAGTATTTTGTCTCTCTTCCCAAATTTCTCCGACCTCTCTTCCCAAACATTCTCCCACTTCACTTCCCCAAAGTTCTCCCACCTCTCTTCTCAAAACTTCTCCCATCTCTCTTCCCCAAAGTTCTCCCATCTCTCTTCCCCAAAGTTCTCCCACCTCTCTTCTCCAAAGCTCTCACACCTCTCTTCCCAAAAGTTCTGCTGACTCTTGTGCCCAAAGTCCTCTCATCTCTTCTGAAATGTTCTCCCACCTCTCTTCCCCAAAGTTCTCCCACCTCTCCTCCCCAAAGTTATCCCATCTCTCTTCCCAAAAGTTCTTCTCTCTTTCCCAAAAGTTATCCCATCTCTCCTCCCAAAAGTTCTCCCACCTCTCCTCCTCAGCAGGAATTGTCATTCCAGACCCTTTTCCATCCCAAGCAGTCACGGGGAGGCTGTGAGCAGATGATTATCCCTGTGGGATTCCCAATCCCAGGATTTGCTCCATTTTGGTGTTCCCTCACCATGACCATGAGCTGGTGATTATCCCTGTGGGATTCCCAATCCCAGGATTTGCTCCATTTTGGTGTTCCCTCACCGTGACCATGAGCTGGTGCCTGGGAGGTTCCTGTGGGATTCCCAATCCCAGGATTTGCTCCATTTTGGTGTTCCCTCACCATGACCATGAGGCTGGTGCCTGGGAGGTTCCTGTGGGATTCCCAATCCCAGGATTTGCTCTATTTTGGTGTTCCTTCACCATGACCATGAGTTGGTGCCTGGGAGGCTCCTGTGGGATTCCCAGTCCCGGGATTTGCTCCATTTTGGTGTTCCCTCACCATGACCATGAGCAGATGATTATCCCTGTGGGATTCCCAATCCCAGGATTTGCTCCATTTTGGTGTTCCCTCACCATGACCATGAGTTGGTGCCTGGGAGGTTCCTGTGGGATTCCCAATCCCAGGATTTGCTCTATTTTGGTGTTCCTCCACCATGACCATGAGCTGGTGCCTGGGATTTTCCTGTGGGATTCCCAATCCCAGGATTTGCTCCATTTTGGTCTTCCCTCACCGTGACCATGAGCTGGTGCCTGGGAGGCTCCTGTGGGATGGTTGGAAGGAACTTCTCCATCAGGAGGATAACACGAGCCTGGTGTGGATTGTCCAGGGAGCTGCTGGCTCTCCATCCTCAGGGGATTTTGGGAATTGTTTGGAAAGCTGGGAATCACCGGATCCTGTCCTGAGCCCCACGGGATCGGATGAAGGTTCTGCCTTAGGAGTGGGTGTGGATGTGCTGAATTAATTAATTCCAGGAGCTGTTAATAATTGTCTTTCCTCCTTATCAGTGTCCTCCAAACTTCTGATTACGGAATTAGACACAGGGAGGAGCCTTGATGGAGTCAGAAATCCCTTTCCCATTTGATTCCTAAAATCTTATGTCCTTAAATAAAATCACATCAATTTCTGATTTGAGCCATGATGGATTAACCACCATGTTGGATCAGGTGATGGAAATCCCTTGTGCCACGTTTTCCTCTGGAATCTGCCCTCACTGTGGGGAACCAAACCTCTTCCATCTTCCAGGACTGGCACCAGCAGCCACAGCAACGCAGGGAGCTCCAAATCCCAGCTCCTCCTTCCTCTCCAGGTGACTTCCAGGACCCACCTGGCCATTCCCTCATTCCTCATGGAATTGTTCTGCTCCAAGTCCTTCCTCTCCAGGTGACCCTTCCAAGACCCACCTGGCCATTCCCACATTCCTCATGGAATTGTTCTGCTCCAGGTCCTTCCCTTTCAAGGTGACCCTTCCAGGACCCAACCAGCCCTTCCCACATTCCTCATGGAATTGTTCTGCTCCAAGTCCTTCCTCTCCAGGTGACCCTTCCAGGACCCAACTGGTCATTCCCTCATTCCTCATGGAATTGTTCTGCTCCAAGTCCTTTCTGTTCTTCCTCTCCAGGTGACTCTTCCAGGACCCAACTGGCCATGCCCTCATTCCTCATGGAATTTTTCTGCTCCAGGTCCCTCCCCTCCAGCTCACATGGGGTGTGTAAACTGAACCTGAGGCCTGGCACCCAAGGATTTGTTCCATCCCAGAGAATTCCGTGGTGGAACAGCTCCATCCATGATGGCCTTGGTGGATATTTTGGATAGCTGGGAATGATGGACACGGTGATGGATTCTCCTTCTTCCACATCCCCACACGCCTCTGGAACCCACGGGAGCTGCTCCAGCCAACGGCCAGGATTCCCAGTTTCCATCCCAAATCCCACTGGGGGAATGGGGCAGCAGGAGGGGTGGGAGGTTCTCCCAGTGCTGATCCCATCAGAACTCCCGGAAAACCATTCCAGCAGCATCCAGGCCTCCAGTGGATGAATTCCAACAACTCCTTCATTTATCCAGACTAAACCAAACCATCTCCTACCCTGATCGGCTCCAGTGGCTTTTCCACACCAAAAATCCCCAAAAAAGGAGTTAAACTGGCCATGGGGTTGTGCTTCCTGCAGGACCAAACACGCTCCACACCTTCCCTCCTGGCTTGTGGGGAGGGTTTCAAGATTCCAAGGAAAAAGCTCAGCCTGGGCAATCCCATGGGATCAGGAGGGAATTGGGCATTGCTGGAATTTCTCCTCATCCTCGGCAGGGGGTGAAAGGAAAGTCCCACCCTGCCAACAACCCCCGAGGGCAGCGGGGCTCCTGCTCTGCTCCCAGTCCTGCAGATCCCAAGGAATCCAGCAGATCCCGAGGAATCCAGCAGATCCCGAGGAATCCAGCAGATCCCAAAGAATCCAGCAGATCCCAAGGAATCCTGCAGATCCCAAGGAACCAGGAGCCCAGATTAACCACAAAGGGCACCTTATATAAACCCAGTTCTATATCAAGGGCTCCAGGAGGAAGGATTAATTAGTTGGAGGAGGATTAGTTCCTTGAAGAGAGTTAATCTGTGTGGAGGTTACTTCAAAACCAGCAGGTTTTGGTTCTAGGGGCTAAAAGTAAAATTTTTTTTTGGAACAGAAAAAATTCTGCCTGGAGTCGCCAGATTTTTATAGGCAGGAAATTGTTTACTATTAAATAAATCTAAAATATAGAAGTGTACATATAATTGTGGGAATTAAATGAATTAAATGAATGTATTAGTTAATATAACAGCAAACCAAATCTCTAGAAGTCAATTTTGTCTTTGTTTTTCTGTAAAATGAAAAACAAGGATTGAAAGGAAAGGATTCCTGTCATTAATTGATGGGACACTTTCCTAAAAATATTCTCCAAAGTTGATTAATGAAAACTTTCTCCATGGGCTTGGCATTCTGTGAGCCATGGAAAATTGAAACATAAATTGGATTTTTTGTGTTGTGTCTCTGGCCAGAGAGGTTGAGGATTCCACATCCCTGGAAGTGTCCAAGGTTGGATGGGCTTGGAGCACCCTGGGACAGTGGGATGTGTCCCTGACCATGGCAGGGGTGGACTTTGAGGTCCCTTCACACCCAGACCATTCCAGAATTCCACGATTTCCATTATCCATGTATTACTTGCAGATTATTTGGCTTCACCATCCATGTGGGTCCTTCAGAGCTCAGGATATTCCACAATTCCATGGTTTCCAAGAGAATGACATCAAAGCAGCAGCAGCAGCAGGTCTCAGGTGATCTCCATCCGTGTCCAGGTCAGAGCCTAAACCCAGCCAGGTCTGGCTTTGCTGGTATTTGAGCTGAGGGTTCACTCGTGGCTGCAAATTTGGCATCACTGAAGGCAAAAAAGGGGTGACCTGACCCCATCACAGGCCCCAAATAAAGACAAACCCGGTTTGTTCCCTGTAAAACCTTCCAGGAAATGTGAAACAGCACAGGGATAAAATCAGCGGCCTTGAATTCCAGATATTCCTCTCCTAATCCACCCTCAGAACGTGCCAGTGGTGAGGAATGCACAATGCTGAGCACTTGGGTCGTCCAGGGTGGGCTGACCTAAAAAAATCCCTCTGTCCATGGATCCATCCATGGATCCATGAATCCATCCATGGATCCATCCCTCCATCCATCCATCCATGGATCCATCCATGGATCCATCCCTTCATCCCTCCATCCATCCATCCATTCATCATCCATCCATCCATCCATGGATCCATCCCTCCATCCATCCATCATCCATCCATCCATCCATCCATCCATCCATCATCCATCCATCCATCCATCATCCATCCATCCATCCATCCATCCATCCATCATCCATCATCCATCCATCCATCCATCATCCATCCATCATCCATCCATCCATATCCATCCATCCATCCATCATCCATCCATCAATCCATCATCCATCATCCATCCATCCATCATCCATCCATCATCCATCCATCATCCATCCATCCATCATCCATCCATCCATCATCCATCCATCATTCATCATCCATCCATCATCCATCATCCATCCATCATCCATCCATGGATCCATCCATCATCCATCCATCCATCCATCCATGGATCCATCCCTCCATCCATCCATCCATCATCCATCCATCATCCATCCATCATCCATCCATCCATCATCCATCCATCATCCATCCATCCATCATCCATCCATCCATCATCCATCATCCATCCATCATCCATCATCCATCCATCATCCATCTATCATCCATCCATCATCCATCCATCATCCATCCATCATCCATCATCCATCCATCCATCATCCATCATCCATCCATCATCCATCCATCATCCATCCATCATCCATCCATCATCCATCATCCATCATCCATCCATCCATCATCCATCATCCATCCATCATCCATCCATCCATCCATCCATCATCCATCATCCATCCATCCATCCATCATCCATCCATCATCCATCCATGGATCCATCAATCATCCATCATCCATCCATCCATCATCCATCCATCATCCATCCATCATCCATCCATCCATCATCCATCCATCCATCATCCATCCATCCATCCATCCATCATCCATCCATCCATCATCCATCCATCCATCATCCATCCATCCATCCATCCATCATCCATCCATCCATCCATCCATCATCCATCCATCCATCATCCATCATCCATCCATCATCCATCCATCATCCATCATCCATCCATCATCCATCCATCCATCCATCCATCATCCATCCATCATCCATCATCCATCATCCATCATCCATCATCCATCCATCATCCATCCATCATCCATCCATCATCCATCCATCATCCATCCATCCATCATCCATCCATCATCCATCCATCCATCATCCATCCATCCATCCATCCATCATCCATCCATCATCCATCCATCCATCATCCATCCATCATCCATCCATCCATCATCCATCCATCCATCCATCCATCATCCATCCATCCATCATCCATCATCCATCCATCATCCATCCATCCATCATCCATCCATCATCCATCCATCCATCATCCATCCATCCATCCATCCATCATCCATCCATCCATCATCCATCATCCATCCATCATCCATCCATCATCCATCATCCATCCATCATCCATCCATCATCCATCCATCCATATCCATCCATCCATCCATCATCCATCATCCATCCATCCATCATCCATCCATCATCCATCCATCATCCATCCATCCATCATCCATCCATCCATCATCCATCCATCATTCATCATCCATCCATCATCCATCATCCATCCATCATCCATCCATCCATCATCCATCATCCATCCATGGATCCATCCATCATCCATCCATGGATCCATCCATCATCCATCCATCCATCCATCCATCATCCA
The DNA here is from genome assembly GCA_910950805.1 of Acrocephalus scirpaceus scirpaceus. NCBI lineage: Eukaryota > Metazoa > Chordata > Aves > Passeriformes > Sylviidae > Acrocephalus > Acrocephalus scirpaceus. The sequence goes on from OU383777.1 coordinate 909,771, forward strand.
TCCATGGATCCATCCATCATCCATCCATCCATCCATCCATGGATCCATCCCTCCATCCATCCATCCATCCATCCATCATCCATCCATCATCCATCCATCATCCATCCATCCATCATCCATCCATCATCCATCCATCCATCATCCATCCATCCATCATCCATCCATCATCCATGCATCATCCATCCATCCATCCATCATCCATCTATCATCCATCCATCATCCATCCATCATCCATCCATCATCCATCCATCATCCATCATCCATCCATCCATCATCCATCATCCATCCATCATCCATCCATCATCCATCCATCATCCATCCATCATCCATCATCCATCATCCATCCATCCATCATCCATCATCCATCCATCATCCATCCATCATCCATCCATCATCCATCATCCATCATCCATCCATCATCCATCATCCATCCATGGATCCATCAATCATCCATCATCCATCCATCCATCATCCATCCATCATCCATCCATCATCCATCCATCATCCATCCATCCATCATCCATCCATCCATTCATCCATCATCCATCCATCCATCCATCCATCCATCATCCATCCATCCATCATCCATCCATCATCCATCCATCATCCATCCATCATCCATCATCCATCCATCATCCATCCATCATCCATCCATCATCCATCATCCATCATCCATCCATCCATCATCCATCATCCATCCATCATCCATCCATCATCCATCCATCATCCATCCATCATCCATCCATCCATCCATCATCCATCCATCATCCATCCATCATCCATCCATCATCCATCCATCCATCCATCCATCCATCATCCATCATCCATCCATCCATCCATCATCCATCATCCATCCATGGATCCATCAATCATCCATCATCCATCCATCCATCATCCATCCATCATCTATCCAATCTCCATCCATCATCCATCCATCATCCATCATCCATCCATCATCCATCCATCCATCCATCCATCATCCATCCATCCATCATCCATCCATCCATCATCCATCCATCCATCCATCATCCATCCATCATTCATCATCCATCATCCATCATCCATCATCCATCCATCATCCATCCATCATCCATCCATCATCCATCCATCCATCCATCATCCATCATCCATCATCCATCCATCCATCATCCATCCATCCATCATCCATCCATCATCCATCCATCCATCCATCCATCATCCATCCATCCATCATCCATCCATCATCCATCCATCCATCCATCATCCATCCATCCCTCCATCCCTCCATCCCTAATCCATCATGGGAACTGAAGTTCTCCATCAGGAATGCCAGTCGTGCTCCTTTCATTAGCAGGAAATAGAACATTTCCATGAGATAATTAATTGCAATTCCGATGTTAATTGCACGGAGAGGGGGAGAATTCCCCAAAGTTGCTCCGAGTCCTTCCAGCTGTGACATCAGCCAGGCTAAGCAGACCCAGAGTCTGCAAAAATAATCCCAAAATATTCCCAGGTTCTCAGGAATTGGATCGAGTTGTGGATTCCAAGCAGAGCCCAGGCTGATGTGCCCCTGGAGAGAACGTGGCATGAGCATTCCTGAATTTCTCCCTTTTCCACGGGAACACAGTCAGTGCCAGCAGGATGGGTCACCCAGCTTGTCCCAACCTTTGGGGGCTCCTCCCATCCTCTGGAAGAGACTTTGGAGGCTCCTCCAAGCCTGCAAAGCAGCACGAAGGAAGCAGCAGGGCAGGAAAGGAGACAAGGAACAGCCGGCTTTCCCAAAAAAACTGGGATGGAGCCGTGGGACTGTGGAGTCCAGGAGCAGATCAGAACCTCCAGCAGCTGCATCTCCTGGGGATGAGCACCTCTGCCAGAGCTGAGTGACCAGATAACCACGGCTTTTCCACCTCTGCTCTTCCCAACCTGCCGGGGAATTCCAAGGGCTCCTCCGACATCCTCGGCATGGTGGGAATGATGGAGAAACACCAAGGAGGGTCCCCAGGTCGGAGGACTTTTGGCCACCAGCCAGGTTGGTGTGTAGCCACCAGCCATGAACCATCAGGAGGAGCTGGAGCTGGAGTTTCCTCAGGTTTTCCTTTCTTTTCCTGAGGTTTTCCTTTCTTTTCCTGAGGTTTTCCAAACTTGCCAGAGCTGAATCAGAGCTTTGAATGTCTCAGGCCAGGCTGGATGAGGCTTGGAGCAACCTGGACTCATGGAAGGTGTCCTTGACCATGGCAGGGGGTTGGAATGAGATGAGCTCTGAGGTCCCTGAAACCACCCAGATTCTCCCCAAATACCCCGTGAGCTGCCAAACCTCCCAAAAATCCATCCAGAGAGATTCCAGCAGGAGAAATCCCTTCCAAGAGCCCTTCCAAGTCCCCAAAGACTCCAACCTCAGGTGCCACAAACCCACAGCAGGATCCCTGTGGATTTGTTCAGGAACAGGAGGGAAGATGATGCTCAAGCAGGAATAAAATGTGGAAAACTTTTCCTGAGCCTGTGAGGAACAGGATGGGGAGGAGAGGAGGGGATGGAAGGGAAGGCAGCAGCAGCTGCACACCGGGGTTGTAAGGAGAGAGCAGAAGAGCACCAGAATAATTTGATTTTCCATCCAGCTATACAAGACAAGGAGGAAAAAAGCAAAACCCCATTTCCATGCCCTCCCCTGACCCCAGGGCAGATGTGGGGGATCCCTGCACACACCTGAGCTGTAGCTGTCTGTGGAGGACTGCGAGATGGAGCGCGACAGCGACCGGCGGCCGATCTTGGTGGGGCGCTTGTTGAACTCCTGCTTTTGGTCAGCAAACTGGATCTGTGGAAGGAAATCAGGGATTTTTTGTAAAAAACCCAACAAATCAATCCCAAGAACCCAAAGCCTTGAGCAGACACCGGTGCTGCCTCAATCACAACCTGGAGCACAATTCCTGTTATTTAATGGGGAATGGATATGGTGAATTGCCCATTTTGTTTAATTTCAGTCCTTCCAGCCAAGATTGGAGATGTCACCCCACGCTGATGAATTTTGGGAGCACACAGGCCTGGAGAACACAAGTTTTTAGGAGCACACAACAGAACAACACCGGATCAGGAACACCCATGGGATGGGAAAATCCACAGCAAACTCAGGTTACAGCCGGGATTAACGCCCTGATCCCGGCGGGACGGGGGCTTTGCACACACACCAGGGTTTATGTTCCTCCTCTAAGAAGCTGCTGGCCTGAAATAACTTTTCCCTTTTTTGTCCTTTTTCTTCCCTTAATTTAGAACAAATCCCTCCACGGCTGAGCAGCTCCAGCAAAGGAGGAGGTGATTGGTGTGAGGTGGTGCTGGAGACACGCAGGGATTCTAACAAAGGAATAATTTGGGTTAAATTCACTTTTTCCTTTCCCACATCACCTCTTCAAGGGCATCAAACACAGCTTTTCACTCAATGCAATGATCTTGGTAACTCAGAGCTCCCGGAGCCCTCACACATCCAAAACCAAGTGAACGACGAAGCAAAAGAAGTGCTGGACCCAATCAGGCAGAATTAGAACCAGATTTTAAACTAAACCCTTGAAGGTTTAAACCTTTAAGGTTGAACCCCCAAGCTGGGTTCAGCTTCAGGTGAGACAGCCAGGAGGTGGAAGGAAGCACCAGAAAGGGAAATTTGGGGCCAGGTCAAGGCTCTGCTTTTGGCTTGCGTTGGCCGACGTCTCCTTTGGTTTAATCCTTTAGGGAATAGACAGAGCAGGCAAAAAGGGAATTTCACAGAGTCCTGGAATGGTTTGGGATCATCCAGTTCCACCCCCTGCCCCAGGACACCTTCCCCTATTCCTGCCAAACCCACCACAGCCGCGTTCCAGCCGGGCTGGGAAGGTGGGAATGTTCCAGATGGGGACGAAAAGAGAGATTTGGCTCCAGGCTGAGCTCGGTCTCATCCCACCAAAACACCTCTGAAGGCAGCAGCTCCAAGGAGAAGCTGGGGAGCCTTGGAGAGCTGCAAATCCTTGGATTTAGGAGCCCAAGGTGCTCTGCAGCCACACAGGAGCTGCTGCTTTCAACTTCCAGCAGGACCGAACGATTCCCGCTGGAAACGCTCGCCGGCAGGGGCACAAGGGGTTAATGAGAGCTGAGTGCAGGTGAGGTTTCACCTTTACACCCAAAGGAGCCGCTGCTCCATCTGACCTGGGCTTTCCATCACTTGAGCTACTTCTCTGTGCAAAAAACATCTCCTTATCCAAGGTTTTCCTGGAAAACTTCCCCTGCGCCAACCCCACCAGACAGAAGAACAACCCCAGAGCGACGTTTGCCTCGACACTTCATCGCTCCTGAGAGAAATGAAGAGAATCTCTCTAAAGATTGGAATTTTCTCCAACTGAGGGAATAATCAATTGGGTGAAAACAGCACGGAAAGGAGGAAGAAGAGAGAGCCGAGAGAAACAAAGGCGTTCTTTGAGTACAAACCCCATCCTTAGGGTCCCAGAGGGTGCCCTCACCTGGGCCTTCATCCCCGACTCGCCGTTGACGTTGTATTTCTTCTTGTTGGGCATGTTGGGCTGGCGGGCTGCCCCGGGCACGGCTGACACGGGGCAGGAGTGCCCCAGTTATACCCACGGCCCCGTCCTGCCTGCTCCGGTTTCACCGCGGGAGGAGGCACCCAGGGAGGGAGGAGAAGGGAACCAGTTGGATTTTCAGACTCGTAATTTTTTTTTTTTTTCTTTCATTTTTGTTGTTGTTTTTTTGGCAGACCCCCGGGATTTAATGAGGCGTCCCAAGGAACAATTCCTGCCTGTGTTTTACGTGGAATTACAGCGGGCCCTGACCTCCCTGAGCTCCGTGGCCCGGCTGGGGTGTACATAACAATGCCTTATTTATGTAACCAGAACATTTCCCTGCTCACTATAATTAACTCGCTAATTAAGCTCCTTTAACTCGGGCCCTCCCCGCTCTCTCTGTTGGACCCCCTCAATGTCAGATGATTGCGTTGTCGGGGCCTCGTTAGAAGGAAATTAACTAATGAGCAACTAAAACAACGGGGGCGTTTGTTGGAGGGCAAAGTGGGTTTTAATTATTATTATTTTAATTATCCCGGCCCTCGCCACGTCCCCCACGGCAACCAGGGCAGGGTTTGTCCTTGGAATGGTCCAGACTCCAACGTTCATCCCCGTGTTGTTCCAATGCTTTGGGAATTATGGAATCATGGGATGGTTTGGGTTGGAAGGGACCTTAAATCCCATCCAGTCCCACCCCACACCTCCCATGCCTTGGACACTTCCAGGGATGGAGCTGCCAAAGCTGCTCTGGGCAGGACGTTGAGGGGTTTTTATGGGAATTATCTCAGGTAATAAATGATCAGGGATAGAATTCCTTGGATAACAACGACAGCCGCTAAATGAGAATTGAAATGATTGCCCTGCACGGACTCTGCTCATTCCACAGCCTTTGAGGTGGGAAGAGACGATCCAAGGAAGGAAAAATGGGAAAAACGAGGGCGCTGAGGCACTGGCAGAGGTTGGTGGGGCTTGGAGGTCTCCTCCAGCCCACCCCACCCCGTGATTCCATCCTGTGATTCCAAGGAGAAGGGATTTGGGAGGCAGCAGGGCACCCCCGATTGTCCTCGGCACCATTTCTGACTGAATATGGAATAAAAAACTGCCCCAGCCCTGATTCTTTCTGTACACCGGATTTTACACCGGATTTAAACCTGATTTTACACCGGATTTTACACCGGATTCACACCTGATTTTACACTGGATTTACACCTGATTCACACCTGATTTTACACTGGATTTACACCAGATTTGCATCTGATTTTACACCGGATTCACACCGGATTTACACCAGATTAACACCTGATTTTACACCGGATTTACACCAGATTTACACTGGATTCACACCTGATTTTACACCGGATTTACACGAGATTCACACCTGATTTTACACCGTTTTACACCAGATTCACAGCAGATTTTACACCGTTTTACACCAGATTCACAGCAGATTTTACACTGGATTTACACCAGATTCACACCTGATTTTACACTGGATTTACACTGGATTTACACCTGATTTTACACCGGATTTACACCAGATTAACACCTGATTTTACACCGGATTTACACGAGATTCACACCGGATTTACATTGGATTTACACCAGATTCACACCTGACTTTACACTGGATTGACACCATATTCACACCTGATTTTACACCGGATTTACACCAGATTCACACCTGATTTTACACCGTTTTACACCAGATTCACAGCAGATTTTACACTGGATTTACACCAGATTCACACCTGATTTTACACCGGATTTACACTGGATTTACACCTGATTTTACACCGGATTTACACCGGATTTACACCAGATTCACACCTGATTTTACACAGGATTTACACTGGATTTATCCCGGATCAGATCCGATCCTGCTCCTCAATAGCTGCCCCAAGGATGGAAAAAGCTATCAAGGAAAATTCCTCCCAAAAAGTTCCTTCCATGGCATTTCCCATCTCCTGGGCAGATTTCAAGGGATCCACTGAAACAACAAAAATTCCTGAGCTGTGTGAGAGCAACTCCTGGAGGAATGGATGGGGGGAGGAAAAAAAAAAGGAGGGAAAACCCCCTGAATTCCTGAGTTGTACAGTAACTGAAAAATGTGAAAAATGGAAATAATAATTATTTCCAATGTGGAAATATTTCAGGGAATAGGGATCTGGGATCAGCATTGTTTTTCTCACTCAAGACTGCAGCCCAAGTTGGGTTTTCCAGGTAAATTTTTCATTTTCCACATTATCCATGAAATTTCTCCCACAAAATCCTAAGGGAGACACGAGTTCAGCTCAGTGAAAATCAACTCAAAGCCTTTAAAGGGGGTAAAAAACTCATTTTATGGTAACACAAATTCCTTTTCCAGCAGGTTCTCACACCAAGATACTTAAATCCAAAGGTTTTTCCTGGGGAAAAAAAAAATCCCCTTTTTTTCCTCAGTGAAGGTCGAGTTTAACACACTAAAATTAAGATTTAATTTTCAATAAAAATGCTAAAATGAAAAGATTTTGCTTCATCTCCACCCCAGAGCTCAGGAATCTTCTGTGATTTCTGTGTCAATCTGGGGCAGTCAAATAAAAACAGAGAGAACTTCGCTCAATCCCAGGAAATTGTTCGGAGTGTCTTTAATTGATTCTTGGCCACAGATTTTAATATTTTTTTAAAGGAACAAAGGGAGAAAACAAGAGTTTTCTGTGGGAAAAGCATCGTTGGAGCTTCCAAATCCACCTGCAAAGAACTTGGGAATTTCAATCCCACAAAAAAAGCAGGAAAAAGAGGAAATTGGGATTTCCACGTCGCCTCAATTTGCAATGGTCACGGGTGTTTTATAAATTGAAAATGTGGGATCTCAGCAGCTGGGGCTGGAAAATCCCTCTGGATTTTCCCCCTGGAGTCTTTCCATCCCAGCTGAGGGTGTTCAGGTGGGATTTTAGGGAAATTCCTGCATGGAAAAGGCTGCCCAGGGAGGTTTGGAGTTCCCATCCCTGCCAAGGAGGTTCAGGAGGTTCAGGTGGGATTTTAGGGAAAATTCCTGCATGGAAGAGGCTGCCCAGGGAGGTTTGGAGTTCTCATCCCTGCCAAGGAGGTTCAGGAGGGATTTTAGAGAAAATTCCTGCATGGAAAAGGCTGCCCAGGGAGGTTTGGAGTCCCCAGGAAGTTCAGGAGGGATTTTTGGGAAAATTCCTGCATGGAAAAGGCTGCCCAGGGAGGTTTGGAGTTCCCATCTCTGCTGAGGGTGTTCAGGTGGGATTTTAGGGAAAATTCCTGCATGGAAAAGGTTGCCCAGGGAGGTCTGAGACCCCAGGAAGTTCAGGTGGGATTTTAGGGAAAATTCCTGCATGGAAGAGGCTGCCCAGGAAGGTTTGGAGTTCCCATCCCTACTGAGGGTGTTCAGGTGGGATTTTAGGGAAAATTCCTGTATGGAAAAGGCTGCCCAGGGAGGTTAGGAGTCCCCAGGAAGTTCAGGTGGGATTTTAGGGAAAATTCCTGGACGGAAAAGGCTGCCCAGGGAGGTTTGGAGTCCCCAGGAAGTTCAGGTGGGATTTTAGGGAAAATTCCTGCATTGAAAAGGCTGCCCAGGGAGCTTTGGAGTTCTCATCCCTGCCAAGGGTGTTCAGGACATTCAGGTGGGATTTTAGGGACAATTCCTGCATGGAAAAGGCTGCCCAGGGAGGTCTGAGTCCCCAGGAAGTTCAGGAGGGATTTTTGGGAAAATTCCTGCATGGAAAAGGCTGCCCAGGGAGGTTTGGAGTTCCCATGCCTGCCAAGGGTGTTCAGGACATTCAGGTGAGATTTTAGGGAAAATTCCTGCACGGAAAAGGCTGCCCAGGGAGCTTTGGAGTCCCCAGGAAGTTCAGGTGGGATTTTAGGGATAATTCCTGCATGGAAAAGGCTGCCCAGGGAGGTCTGGAGTTCCCAGGAAGTTCAGGTGGGATTTTAGGGAAAATTCCTGCATGGAAAAGGCTGCCCAGGGAGGTCTGGAGTTCCCATCCCTGCCAAGGGTGTTCAGGTGGGATTTTAGGGAAAATTCCTGCATGGAAAAGGCTGCCCAGGGAGGTCTGGAGTCCCCATCCCTGGAGGGATTTCAAATTCCTGTGGATGTGGCACTTGGGGACACGGGGCAGTGCTGGGAATGGTTGGACTCCACGGGCTCAGAGGGATTTTCCAACCTAAAGGATTTTGTGATTCCATCAGAGTCCCAAAATATGGGAGAACCCACATTTTAAAGTGCTTTCCCAAGAAGCAATCCAAAGGAATTATTATTATTATTATTATTATTATTATTATTATTATTATTACTTCTACTACTACTATTATTATTACTACTATTATTACTATTTTTACTCTTATTAATATTATAATTTACTACTACCCAAATTTCCCAATATTTGGTTAATAATAAAAAGTGCTTTCCTAAGAAGCAATAAAAAAATTATTATTATTATTAATATTATTACTACTATTATTATCATTCACTAATAGAATTTCCCAATATTTGGTCAATAATAAAAAGTGGACATAAAAAAAAGGGACTCAGCAAGAACGTTAAGACCTAAAAAATTGTTTGAAATAATGACCTTAAGGATAACGAGCAATTAGAGCTCGGGCTAATTATTTCTTGAGATGTGGCTGCTCCCCTCCCGAGGAAGCAATAAAATAAAATGCAAATGAGGAAGCAATAAAATAAAATGCAAATGAGCCCAGTTCAAATCCTGATTACAAACGTCGCTGCAGGACATGACCCGGAGCCCTCTGGAGATGGATTTGATGGCACAGCAGCTTTAAACCATCCATGCAATCATAAAAAAGGAAATTTACTGAAGCTATAACAATTAAAAAAAAAAGTTTATTTAAATAAAGTTTTTGTCACCTGACCCTGAAAGGGAAAAATTAAAGAACCCACAGGGAGAGGTTTTGTTTTGAAGGAAAACTCCACGGATTTACAAAGAAAAATCCACATTTGAGATAATAAATGAAGTTGTGAAGGATGCAAAGTTTGCCACTGATAACCCTAAAATGCAAAATTTGTTCCTGATTGTTGATAAAAAAATGTTAAAATCTGGGGAAAGGCTGAGAGAATTGTGTCACCAAAAATGAGTGGGAGGCAGAAAAAACTGGAATTTTACACTAAAATCCATAAAATGAAGAAAGGGATAGCAGGGAACATAAAGCTGGATATAAAGGGGAATTATGGTGTCTGAATTCACTACATAGACAATAAATAAAATCAAATCAATAAAATAAATCAATAAAATAAAATAAATTATTTACAAAAAATTTTGTTGTAAATAAAATCAAATTCATTTGCAGAAGCACCAGAATTCCAACTTTTTATCACATTGATCCAAGTATTTTTAGAACTACCAGGAGGGACAACTTTAAATCCAGAAATTGGAGATGTGAGCAGAAATAGGGGAAAAAATAACAAATATTGGTTCATTTTGGGGTCACAGGACCCCAACAAACCCATGGAGCCAATCCCAGACACTGAATTCTGCTTTCCTGCCTGCTTTTTGGAGCTATTATTTTATCTCCAGCTGCTTTGGGAATTCTTTCCACCGGTAAAATGGGGAAAAAAATGGATTTTAATATTTGGGATCCATTCTAAACTCTTGAACCACTCAAATGAGGAGAGTTTGTTGCCCTCTGGAATTTTTAAAGGTTTTATTCTGACAGCAGGATGTAAATTCATGGTAAAAATTAAGCTGGAAAGATGGATCTGGGATGAAATTCCAAATCTCCTGGAACACACAATGTCCAAGGATCTTCTGTGATTTCTGGGTCAATCTGGGTCAGTCAAATAAAACCAGAGAGAACCACGCTCAGTCCCAGGAAATTTGAGTGTCTTTAATTGATTCTCAGCCACAGATATTAATTTTTTTAGGGAACAAAAGCGGAAAACAGGAATTTTCTGTGGGATTAAGCAGCACAGACTCCCCAAATCCTGCAAGGAACTCAAGGAATTTCAGTTTCAGCATGGAATGAGTTAAAATCCCATTCCTCCTCCCCGCCAGTCCCAAATTCCTACAAAATCGGTTGTTAACACAACGGGTTTGGGGTGAGCAGAGGGGGATCATCCCTGGACACTTAATTATTAATTATTGATTATTAATTATTAATTCCTGGCAGTGATGCTCGTTAATCTCCCACCTTAACGAGTTCTCAGCAGGAATTGAGCTGGTTAAAGGGAGGCTCAGTAACTCACCATCCACTGGGGCAGCTGGAAGGCGCCGGCGCCGCCGTCCCACATCTCCGACCACGCTCACATCTGGGAATGCACTGGGATGCACTGGGATGTACTGGGATGTACTGGGATGCACTGGGAATGCACTGGGATGCACTGGGATGCACTGGGGATGCACCAGCCCAGCCCCACAGCTCACGGGGTGCTCAGGGACAGATGTCCCAGCACAGAGGTCCCTCAGGATCCGGCCCTGTGCTCATTCCTCATTCCTGCTCCAAATCCCAAATCCCAAACCCGGGAAGGGCTCGGATGGGGCTCGGATCCAGCCCCGTTTTTACAGCCCTGATTCCTCACTGACCTCAGCTCTGCTCAGTGTTTGAGTCAGGAATGACCTGGCTGTGATGTGCAGGATGTCCCAACCATCACCTGCTGATGGTCCCAGCCCAGCGTTCCCAAAATTCTGATGTCCCCAAAATCCTGATGTTCCCAAAATTCGGATGTCCACAAAATTCCGGTGTCCCCAAAACTCCGGTGTCCCCAAAGCTCCGGTGTCCCCAAAATATTGATGTCCCCAAAACTCCGGTGTCCCCAAAATACCGATGTCCCCAAAATATTGATGTTCCCAAAATTCCAGTGTCCCTAAAACTCCAGTGTCCTCAAAATTCCGGTGTCCCCAAAATTCCTGTATCCCCAAAACTCCAGTGTCCTCAAAACTCCGGTGTCCTCAAAACTCCAGTGTCCCCAAAAGTCCGACGTCCCCAAAATACTGATGTTCCTAAAATTCCAATGTCTCCAAAATTCTGATGTCCCCAAAATCCTGATGTCCCCAAAATCCTGATTCCACAAAATTCCGATGTCCCCAAAGTTCCGATGTTCCCAAAACTCCGATGTCCCCACAAATCCAGCAGTGATGTCCCGCAGGCACGTCGGGATTTAGACCTGGACGCTTCCAGCACCGAGGATTTCACCTGGCACCACCAAAATTCCTGCAGCCTCCACCCAAAGAGCGCAGGGATGCCCCAAAAATCCTGACTGAAGCTCAGCCACGGCTCGATCCGAACTCCACATTCCAAGGGGAATCCTTTTAAAGGATGGATCTGGGTCAGAATGAACTCCACATTCCGAAGGGAGTTCTTTGAAGGATCCATCCGGTTCGGAATGAACTCCACATTCCAAGGGGAATCCTTTTAAAGGATAGATCCGGTTCGGAAAGAACTCCACATTCCAAGGGAATCCTTTTAAAGGATCCATCCAGCTCGGAACGAACTCCACATTCCAAGGGAATCCTTTTAAAGGATCCATCCAGCTCGGAACGAACTCCACATTCCAAGGGAATCCTTTTAAAGGATGGATCCGGTTCGGAATGAACTCCACATTCCACGGGAAATCCTTTTAAAGGATGGATCCGGTTCGGAATGAACTCCACATTCCACGGGAAATCCTTTTAAAGGATGGATCCGGTTCGGAATGAACTCCACATTGCACGGTGAAAGCTTTTAAAGGATCCGTCCTGTTCGGAACGATCTCCACATTCCACGGCGAACGCTGTACCGCAATCCCAGGGAAGAGCAGGGACGGAGCCGCTGGAAGGGCTGCAGCTCCCTCTGCTGAGCAGGGAGGACAGGAAGGAACGTTTGGAAAGGATCTCCGGCACAATTCCACACCCAGACCGGGATACAAACACGATCCCGCCCCTTTGAGGGATGAAGGCTTGAGCTGAGCTTTCACCTTCACTGAAATTCACTCAAAATTCCGCATTTCCCTGAGTTTTCTGAGCCCTCTTTGGATTGTCATCAATGCCAGGGTGAAGGAGGGGCTGGGAGCATTCCCCCTTCTTCTTTTCCCTGGGAATTCCCATTCCCAGCTGGGAATGTCTGGGAATTTGTTACATTTTGGGGTTCCCCCTCCAGATGGGAAGAAGCTTCTGGTCACTGGTGCCTTGAGCCCGTCCCGTTCCCATCTCCAGGAACACCAAATTTAATTTGTGCCAGGGAAAAGTCTGGGATTTACAAAGCACAAATTTGCAATTCCCAGGGAGCTGAAGAATTCCCAGAGCTCTCGCTGTCCTTGCACACTGTGAATTCTTTCCTCCGTGGAAAGCATGGAATCCTTGAGGTTGGAAAAGCCTTTGGAGTCCAACTCAGCACTGCCAAGGCCACCACTGGCCATGTCCCCAAGGGCCACATCGCTGTGGCTCTGGAATCCCTGCAGGGATGGGGACTCCACCCTGCCCTGGGGAGCTGTGCCAGGGATGGACAGCCCCATCCAGGAAGGGATTTTCCAAATATCCAACCTAAACCTTCCCTGGAACTTCTCCAGTGTCCTTCTCGTGGGCTGCAGCTCTTCAGGAATGGCTCCAGCATGAGCTCCTTTCCATGGGGTAATTCCTTCAGGAGCTGCTCCAGCCTGGATCCCTTTATTCCATGGGCTCAGTCCTTCAGGAACTGCTCCAGCTTGGATCCCTTTATTCCATGAGTTCAGTCCTTCAGGAGCTGCTCCAGCCTGGATCCTTTTATTCCATGGGCTCAGTCCTTCAGGAGCTGCTCCAGCCTGGATCCCTTTATTCCATGGGCTCAGTCCTTCAGGAACTGCTCCAGCCTGGATCCCTTTATTCCATGGGATCAGTGCTTCAGGAACTGCTCCAGCCTGGATCCCTTTATTCCATGGGATCAGTGCTTCAGGAACTGCTCCAGCCTGGATCCCCTTTTCCATGGGCTCAGTCCTTCAGGAGCTGTTCCAGCCTGGATCCCTTTATTCCATGGGCTCAGTCCTTCAGGAACTGCTCCAGCCTGGATCCCTTTATTCCATGGGCTCAGTCCTTCAGGAACTGCTCCAGCCTGGATCCCTTTATTCCATGGGGTAATTCCTTCAGGAACTGCTCCAGCCTGGATCCCTTTATTCCATGGGGTAATTCCTTCAGGAACTGCTCCAGCTTGGATCCCTTTATTCCATGAGTTCAGTCCTTCAGGAATTGCTCCACTGTGGATCCCTTTATTCCATGGGGTAATTCCTTCAGGAACTGCTCCAGCCTGGATCCCCTTTTCCATGGGCTCAGTCCTTCAGGAGCTGTTCCAGCCTGGATCCCTTTATTCCATGGGCTCAGTCCTTCAGGAACTGCTCCAGCCTGGATCCCTTTATTCCATGGGCTCAGTCCTTCAGGAACTGCTCCAGCCTGGATCCCTTTATTCCATGGGCTCAGTGCTTCAGGAACTCCAGGGACTCAGGAACTTCAGGGAACCTCTGGGAATCTCTGGGAATCCCTGGGAATCTCCAGGCATCTCTGGGAATCTGGGGATCTCTGGGAATCCCTGGGAATCCCATGGAATCTCTGCTCCAGCACCTGGAGCACCGCTCCTCTCACATCCTCCTCATCCTCTCTCCCGTTGCTGTCCCACCTCTGTTTTGTTTTCCCTCCTGTGATTTATCCCAGAGGTTCTCCCACCATCCCTGACGGATCCAGCTCCAGCCAGGGGTGGGTCCAACGTGGAGCTTCTGGAAACTTCTCAGAGAAGCCACCCCTGTCCCTGTCCCATCCCCGTCTCCAGAACAGGAGAGGAACCTGGAGCAAGCCCAGGGCAGGACCTCAGTGGTGGCCAAGGGATGGGAGCATCCCTTGGAGAAGCTGGGAATGCCCAGCCTGGAGCATTCCCAAGCACTGGAGGGGAGAACAAAGCCAGGATCTTCTCCGTGGTGACTTCTGAGTGGGAAAGGGACACCAGGGACAGGCAGGAGCACCAGGAATTAATTCCTGGTTTTCCCGGGAGGGTGACACTGCTCAGGCACAGGGACACCCATGGAGAAATCCAACACCTCATGGGATGGGATCTGCCCCAGGTGGCCCTGCTGGACTTGATGCCCTGAGACCTTCCTGGGAAGTTTGATCCAACAAAACACCCCAATATATCAATCCTTGAATTGTTTCTGTTTCCCACTGCAAACCTTTCAAGTTTGGGATGATCTCTCAGATCAGGAATTTCAGCACAATTCCCATCACTTCCCATCTGGGTCCTACAATCTTATTTTAGGGAAAAAACCAAATTAAAAAATGTGGATGATGAGTATTTAAGCTCCTGTGAAGTTTTAGATGAGATGAAGCTTTAGGTCAGAATGAGGAAATCAGGATTTTCCTCCTTCCCTGCCATGATCCCTGAACACGTCGGAACAAAACCTCCCCAACCCTGTGGATGGTGATTTCCAATATCCCTGACACAAACCAAGGTTTATTATTAAATAATAATAATTTCCTAAAATAATAAAATAATAAATATATAAATAAATAATAAAAATTTCCTAAAAAATTCAGGAAATACCAGCAGTGATCTGCTCGGAAAAGCTGCTCCAGGAAAATGATTTAAATTAGGAAAATTTAGAAATTCTTAAAAAAGCATTTAAATTAGGAAAAGCTTTTAAACCCTACTTTGGTCAATAAATCACTTCGGGATGAGTTTCAGAGCAAAGAACAACTCAAAACCTCAGTAAATATAAAGTTTCCAGCATCCAGAGGTTGAAGGGGATTAAAGCAGAACAAGAATTTGGAATTATTGCCTAAATCCTCAAAAACACAGGGATTGCCATTCCTGCTGAAAAGCTGGGCCCGGTTATTCCATGAGGGAAGGCTGGGATCAAATCCCGGCTGTTGGAGGAAGGAAGGAATGGGATGAATTCCATCCAAATTGAAACCCCAATTCCGATGAATTCCAACCGAGAGGCTGCAAGAGCCCCAAGCGGGCACGAGGGGGAGCGAGAGCCTGCGGAAAAATCCCGAGGTTTTCATGGATGGAGGAAAACGGGAAAAAACCAGAGGAGAATCCAGGACCGGGCATTTGTAGGGATTTCTTCCAGCCGGGGAGTGAAGGGTTGGGAGGGGATTCGGAGGGATGGAAGGTGAGGGGGGTTTGTCCCTGTTTGGTGTCCTGGTGCAGTCCCCACCGAGGGTTCCGGATCACCCAGGAGCTCTCCAGCTCTCCCATTCCCAAGGAATTCCAGAAAATCCAGCCCCATCTCAAACCCAAGACCTGGAGGGGCTGGAGCAGGGCAGGGAAAGGAGCTGGGGCTGGAGCACCTGGAGAAAGGTCTGGAGAACTTCGGAGAGAGCCATGGAATTGGATCACTGGGACAAGAACCAGAAGTAAAAGTTTGGGAGAGAGCTGGGAATTTTCTTCAGGCTTTGATGTGTGGTGGGAAGAGGAGGAGAAGAACTAAAAAATGAAATTCAATTATAAATCGAGACTTTTGGGTTAAGAATCAAGACTTTTGGGTTAAGAATCAAGACTTTTGGGTTATGTGTGGCTAAGGAGGAGGAGAAACCATGAATTCCATGCTTGGAATTTATTCCATAATGGACACACAGAACTCACCAAGTGTAGTTGAGCAGCCTGGCCTGGTGGGAGATGGAATTTCTGGTGGGAGGTGGGATTTCTGGTGGGAGGTGGATTTCTGGTGGGAGATGGGATTTCTGGTGGGATTTCTGGTGGGAGGTGGGATTTCTGGTGGGAGGTGGAATTTCTGGTGGGAGATGGATTTCTGGTGGGAGGTGGGATTTCTGGTGGGAGATGGGATTTCTGGTGGGAGATGGGATTTCTGGTGGGAGATGGAATTTCTGGTGGGAGGTGGGATTTCTGGTGGGAGGTGGGATTTCTGGTGGGAGGTGGGATTTCTGGTGGGAGATGGGATTTCTGGTGGGATTTCTGGTGGGAGGTGGGATTTCTGGTGGGAGATGGGATTTCTGGTGGGAGGTGGATTTCTGGTGGGAGGTGGAATTTCTGGTGGGAGATGGATTTCTGGTGGGAGATGGGATTTCTGGTGGGAGGTGGGATTTCTGGTGGGAGATGGGATTTCTGGTGGGAGGTGGGATTTCTGGTGGGAGATGGGATTCCTGGTGGATTATGGGATTTCTGGTGGGAGATGGGATTTCTGGTGGGAGATGGGATTTCTGGTGGGAGGTGGGATTTCTGGTGGGAGGTGGATTTCTGGTGGGAGATGGGATTTCTGGTGGGAGGTGAGATTCCTGCTGGAATCCCATGGAATCCTGGAATGGTTTGGGTGGGAAGGGACCTTGAGGTCCACTCAGGCAAGGCCGGGTTGGATGGGGTTTGGAAGCTGGAATGGGATGACTCCAAACCATCCCATGACCCCACAGTTCTCATGCCAGGGAACATCTCCAAACCCCAAAGCTGATGAGGAATCCCTGCCCTGCTCCAACACCGCCCCAAATTTGGGTGTTTGGGCTGGAAAAGCCTCCCTGGGATCAGATCCCGTGGACAACTCTCAATAATTCCCAATTCCCATTTGGAAATCAAACCTCACCCCGAGCACTGGGGACACTGGGACTGTCCCCACAGGCAGAGGAAGGGGGTGGCTCCAGCTCCCAGCATTCCTGAGCCATCCCAGGGCTGGGAACGCCGCTCCCAGCTGGCAGCAGGGCAGGGAAAGTGGAATTAATGAGCAGAGCTTTAATCAGCAGAGCTTGGTGTAATGAGGAGCCCCTGGAACAGGGAGTGACAGCCTGAGCCGCCTCTTTCCCATGGGAATGAAGTTTTGGGGTCCCAAAGGGGCAGGAAAAACCCTTCAAACCCCAGATTAAGGATTGGGGACACAAATCCAGCTTTTCCCTCGGGTTTGTCACCGTTCAGAACACCGAGGAGATCCAAGGGAAGGATTGGAACAGCTGGAATATGGAGAGAAACCCTTTCTTCTCATTAATATTGCTCATAAATTTGCACTAAGCCAGGCCTTGTTAAGCCAGGTTTAATTCCAGTGCGTGGTGGATAAAAACAAACCCACCTGGAATTCCATGGGTTCGTTTCCAGTTTATTCCAAGGGTTCATCCCCATTTTTTTCCAAGGGTTTATCTCCAGTTTATTCCAAGGGTTCATCCCCAGTTTATTCCAAGGGTTCAGCCCCTGTGGATCCAGGAGTTCCCAAGCATTTTTTCCAGGCAAATCCTGGAAAAATTCCTCACAAATTTTACTCCACCTCCCATCCCAGCTCCTTCCTCAACCCTTCAAGGAGTTCCCTGAGGAATCCTTGAGATTTCCATGGATGTTCCCTGAGGAATCCTTGAGATTTCCATGGATGTTCCCAGATGAGGGATGTGAGATTTTTGTTCCAAAGATTTTTTGTTCCTTTTTATCCTCAGGGAGTCCCCACTCCATCATCCCTGACTTATTTTGGGTATTAAACCCCAAATTTCTAAAGTTTCACTCCCACAACATGAAGTCCACAATCCCAGGGTGCTCCAACCTTTCCTTGGACATTCCAGGGATCCAGGGGCAGCCACAGCTGCTCTGGGAATTCCATTCCAGGCAGGAATTCCCGCCCAAGATCCCATCCAGCCCTGCCCTGTGTCCTTACAAAACCATTCCCTGTGTCCTGTCCCTCCAGGCCTTGTAATCAGGACTGCTCTGAAATTTATCCACCGTTTTTAAGTTTATTTTTGTATTTTAAACCAATTTAAATCAGGATTGGATCCTTCCCATTCCTTGTGACTTAAATCCCCGTTTTAAAGATCCCAATCCCTCGGCGCTTGCAGAAATGACAAATAATTCAAATTATCTCCCCCTTCCTGTGCTGAAACAAAACTCAAACCCAAGCTAAGCTGGTTTTTTTTTTACACTGGGAATATCTTTTGGCCATTAAGGACAAAATATTCCAGCATGGGAATGAATAATGGAATTTTACAGATCCTCACAACTTTACCCTGCACCAAAAGTAAAAGGATGGAGAAGGGGTAAAATGTGAAATATAAACTCGAGATAAATTAATGAAACATAAATTAATGAAACATAAATTAATGAAACATAAATTTAGCAAACATAAATTTATCAAACATAAATTAATGAAACATAAATTAATGAAACATAAATTTATCAAACATAAATTTATGAGACATAAATTCCATATTAATATGGAATTACTGAGGGGGAATAAAACAAAGCACCAGGAGGGAGGGGAGGAATTACTGGAAATGCAGCGCTCCCTTCCCTGGGTTTTCCCCAGGTTAATTCCTGAGTGGAATGGGGTCTGACAAGTGCAATTAAGAGTCGTTAATTTGGGCATTTTAATTGGGATTTATTCCTGCCTGTGCCAGGCCCCGGAGCTGGGAGAGGATGGAAAAGCTGAGCCCTGAATTCCCCTGGGCCAAACCCACACGGGCTCAGGGGTGCCCAGAAATGTGAGGATTGAATCAGAACCTTGAGGAAAACTAAAATACAGAAATCTGCACAGACACGAGGCAGAAATGGGAGTTTAGTTGGAAATAAAGAGGATTTTTGAGTGCCTTAAAAAATAAGAGACTGGATCAGTTAAAAGTTTAAAGTTCAATTAGCATCACCTTTTGCAAAGTTAGTTAAATTCCAGTCATAACAAAAATAATGCAGCCCTGCTAAACATTCCTAGATAGAGCAGAGCTATTAATTATTATTAATATTAATTATTAATTATTTTTATTTTTTTGTGTACAGCCCTGCTGTGAATGCTCATTTTCCTGAGCACCTCCCTGCTCCGAGGGATTCCCAAAGTCTGGAATGTTCCATGTTCCTCCTCTCGTTATCCCAAGTGTGGCACTGAGCTCTGGTGATGCCCAAATCCATCCCAAACTGAGGTTCCTTGGCTGTCTCAAAATTGGATTTTAGGAAAAAGTGAATTATTTGAATATTCAGATTTATTTTAAAATACCTGAGTTGCTCTAGAAGATGAATCTGGCCCAGCTTTCACCCAGATTTGGAGTGATTTTCCATTTTAATCTGAAAATCCTGGAATGGTTTGGGTGGGAAGGGACCAAAGCTCGTCCTGTTCCAGCCCTGCCACGGGTGGGGAAATTCCCTCTTATCCCAGGGTGCTCCAAACCCATTCCAGCCCAGCCTTGGGCACCTCCAGGGATGGAAAATCCACAATTTCTCTCCTTTTTGAGACAGCTGGATTGCTCTGGGAAAGGAACCCTGGGGCACATTCCCATAAATTTATAGGGATTTATAGGGATTTTCCATCCCCTTTCCTTGTTCCCTTTCCCACCTGTGGCAGCAAAGTCTGGGATTTATTCTCATTCCAACCTCCTCTCCTGCTTGGAGAAAACACGGAGCAACCCACACTTATTTCAACCAAACCCGAGGAATTTATCCCTGGAATTATCCTGGAATTATCTGGGAGGCTCCAAGGGGATTAACAAACCCAATAAGCCCAAAAGGAATGAGAGGAGCAGGTAAATCAATTATGGATTTTTTCTTTTTTTTTTGGGTGAGTATTAAAAGATCAAGGGGGACGTTAAAATCCGTGTGAGAGCCTTAAAATGAGACTAATTAGGGATTTACTAACGAGCCTCCCTCTGGAAGCTCTGACAGCTCCAAAGGAAAAGCTGCAGGATTCCCTCCCACGCCGGGATCGGGATCCACGGAGACGGGAACACGTGGGATCGGCTGGATGGACTGGGAATTCCAAAAAAGGCACTGAATTATGGCAATTATGGGAATTATTGGAATGGATTATTGAATTATGGCAATTATGGGAATTATTGGAATGGATTATTGAATTATGGCAATTATGGGAATTATTGGAATGGATTATTGAATTATGGGAATTATTGGAATGGATTATTGAATTATGGCAATTATCGGAATTATTTGAATGGATTATTGAATTATGGCAATTATGGGAATTATTGGAATGGATTATTGAATTATGGCAATTATCGGAATTATTTGAGTGGATTATTGAATTATGGCAATTATGGGAATTATTGGAATGGATTATTGAATTATGGCAATTATCAGAATTATTGGAATGGATTATTGAATTAATTATGGCAATTATTGGAATTATTGGAGTGGATTATTGAATTATGGCAATTATGGGAATTATTGGAATGGATTATTGAATTAATTATGGCAATTATCGGAATTATTGGAATAGATTATTGAATTATGGCAATTATCAGAATTATTGGAATGGATTATCAGAATTATTGGAATGGATTATTGAATTATGGCAATTATCAGAATTATTGGAATGGATTATTGAATTATGGAAATTATGGGAATTATTGGAATGGATTATTGAATTAATTATGGCAATTATCAGAATTATTGGAATGGATTATTAGGGAAATTTGGAATTATTTGAATGGATTATTGAATTATGGCAATTATTGGAATTATTTGAGTGGATTATTGAATTAATTATGGCAATTATCGGAATTATTGGAATGGATTATTGAATTATGGGAATTATTGGAATTATTGGAATGGATTATTGAATTATGGCAATTATGGGAATTATTGGAATGGATTATTAGGGAAATTTGGAATTATTTGAATGGATTATTGAATTAATTATGGCAATTATCGGAATTATTGGAATGGATTATTGAATTATGGCAATTATCGGAATTATTGGAATGGATTATTAGGGGAATTTGGAATTATTGGAATGGATTATTGAATTATGGCAATTATTGGAATTATTGGAATGGATTATTGAATTATGGCAATTATCGGAATTATTGGAATGGATTATTGAATTATGGCAATTATCGGAATTATTGGAATGGATTATTGAATTATGGGAATTATTGGAATTATTGGAATGGATTATTGAATTATGGCAATTATGGGAATTATTGGAATGGATTATTGAATTATGGCAATTATGGGAATTATTGGAATGGATTATTGAATTATGGCAATTATGGGAATTATTGGAATGGATTATTGAATTATGGCAATTATCAGAATTATTGGAATGGATTATTGAATTAATGATGGCAATTATCAGAATTATTGGAATGGATTATTGAATTAATTATGGCAATTATTGGAATTATTGGAATGAATTATTGAATTAATTATGGCAATTATCAGAATTATTTGAGTGGATTATTGAATTATGGCAATTATCAGAATTATTGGAATGGATTATTGAATTATGGCAATTATTGGAATGATTTGAATGGATTATTGAATTATGGCAATTATCAGAATTATTGGAATGGATTATTGAATTAATTATGGCAATTATTGGAATTATTGGAATGGATTATTGAATTATGGCAATTATCGGAATTATTGGAATGGATTATTGAATTATGGCAATTATGGGAATTATTTGAGTGGATTATTGAATTAATGATGGCAATTACCAGAATTATTGGAGTGGATTATTAGGGAAATTTGGAATTATTGGAATGGATTATTGAATTTTGGCAATTATCAGAATTATTTGAGTGGATTATTGAATTATGGCAATTATCAGAATTATTTGAATGGATTATTAGGGAAATTTGGAATTATTGGAATGGATTATTGAATTAATTATGGCAATTATCAGAATTATTGGAGTGGATTACTGAATATTTCAGGCAGGATCTGTTCCCCTGCTGCAAGCCCGGCGCAGGGGTTTTATGGATAAATAAAAATGCCTCTGCCCCGAGATTCCAGCAGGACTTTGTGTCCTTTTCCAGCTTTCCACGGTCCCACTCCAATCTGGTTTCCTCCCATCTGCTCTGCTCCCCCACCCCCCTTTGTGCATTAACACAAAGAATTAGGGAAAACCAAAAATCCCTCTGACAAACCAAGCAGGTGCTCCACGTTCAGTTCCTCCCCAAAAAATCACTGCTCAAAGCTAAATTCAGTTTTTTTTTCACTGCACACACTGAGCTTACCAAGATTTCCTTGGATTTACAGAAAAAATGTTAAAATCTGCATTTTTGGTTGGATTTTTGGGATGCAAACAACCAAAAGTGCTGATGCCACCACCTCAAACCACTCCAGGGGAAGTTCCCAGCTCCTCCAGTCTGCCCAGGGAGGAATTTTTGGGTGTTTCCAACCTGATTTAGCCAAAATTAATTAAAATCATTCTTTGCTGACCAGGCTGGTCCTGAAAATCTCAGCGGGGGCAGAAGGAATTCTGAGATCCATGAGGAATTTTGGGAGACAACCCCAGCCCCCGCTGGATTTATAAAAATCCAGGGTTTATATAAAGCAGGGGTTGGGAACAGCACAGGGGTAATTAACAGGCATTAATTAACACAGCATTAGTCACGTTCTGCTGGAGAAGGGGCTGAGAGCTGGAATAACTTGGAAAAATATCTTGGAGAAATATCTTGGAAAAATATCTTGGAAAAATATATTGGAAAAACATCTTGGAAAAACATCTTGGAAAAACATCTTGGAAAAATATCTTGGGAAAATATCTTGGAAAAATAAATACCTTGGTAAAATATCTTGGAAAAATATCTTGGAAAAATATCCTGGAGAAATATCCTGGAGAAATATCTTGGAAAAATATCTTGGAAAAATAAATACCTTGGTAAAATATCTTGGAAAAATATCTTGGAAAAATATCTTGGGAAAATATCTTGGGAAAATATCTTGGGAAAATATCTTGGAAAAATAAATACCTTGGTAAAATATCTTGGTAAAATATCTTGGAAAAGTATATTGGGAAAATATCTTGGAAAAATATCTTGGAAAAATAACTTGGAAAAATATCTTGGAAATGTATCTTGGAAAAATAAATATCTTGGAAAAATATCTTGGTAAAATATCTTGGAGAAATATCTTGGAGAAATATCTTGGAAAAGTATATTGGAAAAATAAATATCTTGGAAAAATATATTGGAAAAACATCTTGGAAAAATATCTTGGAAAAATAACTTGGGAAAATATCTTGGAAAAATATCTTGGAAAAATATCTTGGTAAAATATCTTGGAAAAATATCTTGGAAAAATATCTTGGAAAAATAAATATCTTGGTAAAATATCTTGGAAAAATATCTTGGAGAAATATCTTGGAAAAGTATCTTGGGAAAATATCTTGGGAAAATATCTTGGGAAAATAAATATCTTGGAAAAATAAATATCTTGGAAAAATAAATATCTTGGAAAAATATCTTGGAAAAGTATCTTGGAAAAATCCAGCCCAGCTGCTGTTTTACCTGGGAATTGTCTGGGTTCTTGCCTTTAAAAATAAAAAGGTTTGATGGGCTCACACCTGCCAAACCTGAATTATTCTGGAGGTTTTTGGGAGTCAGGGATTTGTCATCCAGGAAAGAAATGGATTCAGGAGCAGCTGAATAATTCAAGGGATCAGCTTGGGATAAACGGGGATGGGAGGGATCCATAAATGGGGTGGGTGGGAAGGGACCTCAAAGATCACCCAGTGCCACCCCAGCCATGGCTGGGACACCTCCCACTGTCCCAGGGGCTCCAATCCTTCCTTGGACATTCCAGGGATTCTCTGGGAATTCCAGCCCAGCCGGGAATTCCTTCCCCAGATTCCCCTTTTCCAAGCTGAAGCCATTCCCTGTGTCCTGTCCCTGCAGGCCTTTCCCAAATTCCAGCTCCTCCTGGAGCCCCTTCAGGCCCTGGAATGTTCTGGAAGCTCTCCCTGGAGCCTTCCCTTCTCCAGGCTGGGAATTCCCAGCTCTCCCAGCCTGACATTGGATCCATCTCCTCTCCAGGAAATCCATGGACCCAGGGCCCTCACTTGGAATCTCAGGAAACCATGAAGGGTCTCCCTTCCCTTGCCCTCTCTTTTCTCTCCCCATTTTCCATAAAAATCCCTCGGGATGGATTCCGAGTGTCCCAAATCCCAGAATTCTGAACCAGTTTGGGTGGGAAGGGACCTCAAAGCTCATTCCAGGGGCAATTCCACCATCCCAGGCTGCTCCAATCCTTCCTTGGACATTCCAGGGATCCAGGGATTCTCTGGCAATTCCAGCCCAGCCAGGAATTCCTGCCCAAAATCCCACCCAAGTTTCCCCTTTTCCAAGCTGAAGCCATTCCCTGTGTCCTGTCCCTCCAGGCCTTGTCCCCAGTCCCTCTGCAGCTCTCCTGGAGCCCCTGCAGGCCCTGGAATGTTCTGGAAGCTCTCCCTGGATCCTTCCCTTCTCCAGGCTGGGAATTCCCAGCTCTCCCAGCCTGGCTCCAGCCCTGGAGCAGCTCCAGGCCCCTCTCCCAGGGCTGCTCCCATCCCTCCTGGATCTGGAATTGCCCAGCCCAGGTGCAGGATTTGCCCCTGGCCTTGCTGACCCTCACGAGGTTTGCACAGATCCCCCCATCCCAGCCAGGGGCATTTTCATCCCTGATTTTATGGCACTTTTAGAGTTTTCCTTTCCCAATATTTAAGGCACTTTTAGAGATTTCCTTTCCCAATATTTAAGGCACTTTTAGAGATTTCCTTTCCCAATATTTAAGGCACTTTTAGAGATTTCCTTTCCCAATATTTAAGGCACTTTCAGAGTTTTCCTTTCCCAATATTTAAGGCACTTTTAGAGCTCTCCTTTCCCAGTGTTTACTGGGTTTTAGAGTTTTCCTTTCCCAATATTTAAGGCACTTTTAGAGTTTTCCTTTCCAAATATTTAAGGCACTTTTAGAGTTTTCCTTTCCCAATATTTAAGGCACTTTCAGAGATTTCCTTTCCCAATATTTAAGGCATTTTTAGAGATTTCCTTTCCCAATATTTAAGGCATTTTTAGAGATTTCCTTTCCCAATATTTAAGGCACTTTTAGAGATTTCCTTTCCCAATATTTAAGGCACTTTTAGAGTTTTCCTTTCCCAATATTTAAGGCATTTTTAGAGTTTTCCTTTCCCAGTATTTAAGGCACTTTTAGAGTTTTCCTTTCCCAGTATTTATGGCACTTTTACACTTTTCCTTTTAAAACCCCAATGGATTTTCTCCTCAGAAATCCACCTGGATTCTCCCAAAGTCTCAACAGGCAGCACCACCTTCTCCAGGTCCCCTCTTCTCCTCACTTCAGCCTCATAGAGGCAATAAAATAATAATTTTATTTTTGATTAAAATAAATAATCAAAGCTGGAGCCTTTGATTCTTGCAGGAGAATCTGAGCCCTGCACAGAAGCTGCTGCAGCTCCTTTTTCACTGCAGCTGAACCCCAGAGCTGGGCCTGAACTCAGAGCTTGAAAAATGGGATTTAATGAGCGTGGCAGGAGGAAAAACTGAAAGGGAACAAATGAATTCGTAAGGAGCAGCAGATTTAAGGAAACCCACGGAGATAATGGCAGCGAAAGGCTGAGAAATCCAAAGTGTGGGGGCTCAGAAAAGGAGGAAAAGCCTGGTGGGAAGGGCAGGGTGTGGGAGGGAAAAGCTGAACCAGGTGGGATCACAGCTCAGTTTTCCAGCTGGAACAGAGAATCTCGGATATTTGTTCACCTGAGTGATGTTCACATCTCAGAAAAATCCCTAAGGGATGGGTCGAGGTGTTCAAAGGTTAAAAAGAGGGGGAAGGATTTGTGAGACACAGAAAATGACCAAAAATACAGGATTAATAAAATTAATTACAGTATTGACAAAAAATAAACTCAAAATCCTCGCTGACCTTTCTGGCCCATCCCCACGCTGACTCCTCACTCCCCTGCACCACCAAAGATTTTGGCTTTCGATGCTTTTGAGGAAAAAAAAAATTAAAAGAGCAAAATCCCATTAAAATATGGATTTTTACCTAATTAACCCGAGGTTTGGGCTGTATTTTTAATGAATTTCAGTGTTTAACTCTGCTTGTGGTGCCCAGCCCAAACCAACCCTTCCACCTGGGACTTTTTGGTACCAAAAACCTTTCCCAGCGTTTTTTAGGGAGAAATTTGGATTAAAAGCTTTGCTGCTGTTGAAGGGGACAAGAACTGGAGGCAGCTTTGGTAAAACCGAGTTTAAGGAAGGGTTTGAGCTCTAAACTCACAGAAATTCAGTGTGCAAACAGCAGCTGCTGCTGGAATAGGAAAACTGAGGAGAAATGCACAATTCCTGCCTCTACAAACGGCTCCTCAGCGCTGGGACAACGCTCCTGGAATGCTCCAGCTGGAAATGCTGACAGGAATTGTTTTCTGGAATCACAGCCAGGAATTTGGGAGGAAGGGACCTCCAAGGGATGCAGTTCCACCCCTCTGCCACACACAGGGAGCATTTCCACCATCCCAGGTTGATCCAAGCCCCGTCCAACCCGGCCTGGGACATTTTCAGATTTTATATCAGGTGAAATCTGACTTCAGCACCACTCATGTTCCATCTCCAGCAGGAATTCTCTTGGCACTGGGATCCCTCATCCCACCCCAGCATGAGGAGCTCAGCTGTGCACTGGGAGCAGCATCAGGAGCTGGGAGATTTCTGCCAGAAGGGTAAAAATGAGAATTTTGAGCTTGGTCAAGATCTCAGTAGTTTTGGGGACTAAAAGGAATTTTTTTGTGAACAAATAAACAGTCCTGCCTGGAGTAAGTCAGGTTTTTATAGGCAGGAGATGTTTTGCTGTTAAATGCATCTAAAATATCGAGGTGTGAACAGAATTATGGTGATTGATTTCCCTGGGCACTCACTCCAAGGCACAGCTTCAATAAATAAATAAATGGAAAATTCCAACAAAGCCTCTGATTAAGGAATGGGAGCCAAGGAAAAAAGGTGATTCCTCAGTCTTCTCCTGGCAAAAAATGGGAACCAGTTTTGTTGGCTTTGCATCCGTGTTCCCAGATTAATTTGGGGGAGGAGAGAAAGGTCACGGCAACAAAATCGCATTAAGGGCGATTTTTTCATTCTCAGCCATCCAAGGCTTTGATTTTTGTTTTCCCCGTGCCCTCAGAGTCACTGGCAGGTCAGAAAATATTTCAGTTAATGAGATTAGAGCAGCCCCAACTCATTCCTGCTCCTTCCCTCTGCCAAGATCCTGAACCCGGGTGAGATGTGGGAAGGGCTCCACGTGTTTGGGGCAGCTGAAAGAATTCAATCACTGCTGTGAATTTCATTTGGTTAATGGCAAAGTTAAAATCAAACTGGTTTTAGAGAGAGAAATTGGGGCTGTGCAGGTGTTGAATTGAAGAGAAATGAATGAAATATTCTTAATATGGCACAGAAAACAGGGAATGCCATGAGGGAAAGAATTCCAAAGCTCTCCCCCATCCCAAAGCTGTCCTTCATCCCAAAGTTCTCCTCCATCCCAAAGCTCTCCCCTATCCCAAAGCTCTCCCATATCCCAAAGCTCTCCCATATCCCAAAGCTCTCCCATATCCCAAAGCTCTCCCTCCATCCCAAAGCTCTCCCTCCATCCCAAAGCTCTCCCCTATCCCAAAGCTCTCCCTCCATCCCAAAGCTCTCCCTCCATCCCAAAGCTCTCCCCTATCCCAAAGCTCTCCCTCCATCCCAAAGCTCTCCCTCCATCCCAAAGCTCTCCCATATCCCAAAGCTCTCCCATATCCCAAAGCTCTCCCATATCCCAAAGCTCTCCTCCATCCCAAAGCTCTCCCATATCCCAAAGCTCTCCCTCCATCCCAAAGCTCTCCCATATCCCAAAGCTCTCCTCCATCCCAAAGCTCTCCCATATCCCAAAGCTCTCCCTCCATCCCAAAGCTCTCCCATATCCCAAAGCTCTCCTCCATCCCAAAGCTCTCCCATATCCCAAAGCTCTCCCTCCATCCCAAAGCTCTCCCCTATCCCAAAGCTCTCCCCTATCCCAAAGCTTTCCTTCATCCCAAAGCTCTCCCCTATCCCAAAGCTCTCCCCATCCCAAAGCTCTCCTTCCATCCCAAAGTTCTCCCTCCATCCCAAAGCTCTCCTCCATCCCAAAGTTCTCCCATATCCCAAAGCTCTCCCTCCATCCCAAAGTTCTGGTTTCCTCCTCTTCCCAAGCACGGGAATTCTGCCTTTGGCCCCAGGGCTGGCTCCCAGAGTGGCTTTGGAACTGTGGGATGTTTGGGATTTTGGGATATTTGGGATTATGGGATATTTGGGATTGTGGGATGTTCGGGATTTTGGGATGTTTGGGATTCTGGGATGTTTGGGATTCTGGGATGTTTGGGATTGTGGGATGTTCGGGATTCTGGGATGTGGCACAAAGCCCAACAAGGCTGTCCCAGATTTTCTGACACAAGGATTCTATGGCAGAAAATCCCTGAATGTCCCCTGGAGGATTCAGGATAATTCTCCCAGTTTGGGATAGGCCAGGAAAAGTGGGATCTGCCCCGGGATTGGGGACAGGGATTGGGAATGTCCTGCAGGGAGCCAGCGGGGATCGGGATCTGCTCCAGGGAATGAGCCCCAGGAAATGAGGGAACGGCCTCAGCCTGGGCCAGGGGAGCTTGGGATTGGATTTTTGGGATCATTTTTCCATGGAAAGGGTGCTCAGGCCTTGGCAGGAGGTTTGGGGTCACCATCCCTGGAGGAATCCAAGGAATTCCTGGGTGTGGCACCTGGATTTGGTGCTCTTGGAATTCTTTCCCAGCCTCGATAATTTGGGAATTCTGTGCTCACATCCCTGTGAGAATTCCCAGCACATCCCGGTTATCCAGGGAAAAGAGGGAACGGCCTCAGCCTGGACCAGGGGAGGTTGGGATTGGATTTTTGGGAATTTCTCCATGGAAAGGGGGCTCAGGCCTTGGTAGGAGGTTTGAAGTCGCCATCCCTGGAGGTGTCCAAGGAATTCCTGGAGTGGCACTCAGGGCTCTGGTGGGCATCAGGCACAGCTCGGACTTGGTGCTCTTGGAATTCTTTCCCAGCCTCTGAGTTTTTGAAACTGAGTTTTTGAATCAGTTTTTGAATCTGAGTTTTTGAAATGGAGTTTTTCAAACTGAATTTTTCAATCTGAATTTTTAAAACTGTTTTACAAAAGCAGCTCAAGGTGACCCGAGATTTCCTGCCCACGGTGCCAGTGTGTGTTTAGGGATTATTCTGTTTATTTAAAGGATTCCAAACGCCAGCTTTTCTCACAAAGCTTAAGCTTTTCCTCCCCTGGTTTCTCCAGCCTCACTTTGGGTGCTGGTGGAAGGTAAATCAGCCCATTCTGAAGCTTTTATAGCAAAATTTGGACATTTTTAGCCCTTCCAGCAGCACCCTCACATCACTACAGCATCCCTTAAAGGGTTCAGTAATTCCTCTATGGATAAATAACTTAAAGACCAACAAATTTCTGTCTTTTTTGTGTTTTCCCCATTCCAAGACAAAATTTTTGCTGCATCAGAAAATCATGGAATGGTTTGGGTGGGAAGGGATCTGAAAATTTGGGGTTTTTCCACTCCTGCCATGGGTAGGGACAACTTCCCCTATCCCAGGGTGCTCCAACCTGGCCAGGGACACTTCCAGGGATGGAGAATCCACAACTTCCCCGGGCAAATAAATTCCTGGGAATGCAGGGAAGAGAAAAGAACATCTGAAAACCACCCAGAGCTACAAATGAGATGGAATTCAAGAGAATCAGGTCCCTTAAAAGGATGGACAAAACCAAAAAATAAACTCAAAATCCTCGCTGACCTTTCTGTCCCATCCCCACGCTGACTCCTCACTCCCCTGCACCACCAAAGATTTTGGTTTTCGATGCTTTTGAGGGAAAAAAGGAAAAGAAAAGAGCAAAATCCCATTAAAATATGGATTTCTGCCTATTTAACCCGAGGTTTGGGATGTATTTTTAATGAATTTCAGTGTTTAACTCTGCTTGTGGTGCCCAGCCCAAACCAACCCTTCCACCTGGGACTTTTTGGTACCAAAAACCTTTCCCAGCGTTTTTTAGGGAGAAATTTGGATTAAAAGCTTTGCTGCTGTTGAAGGGGACAAGAACTGGAGGCAGCTTTGGTAAAACCGAGTTTAAGGAAGGGTTTGAGCTCTAAAATCACAGAAATTCAGTGTGCAAACAGCAGCTGCTGCTGGAATAGGAAAACTGAGGAGAAATGCACAATTCCTGCCTCTACAAACAGCTCCTCAGTGCTGGGACAACGCTCCTGGCACAGCCCAGCTGGAAATGCTGCTGGAAACTGCAGCACAAAGCTCCAAATCTGCCCAAAATTGGGGTTTTCTGCCAAAAAGATGAAGGTGGGGCACCTCCAGAGAAAATCTGCTTCTCCCTGTGTGTGCATCAGTGCAGAAACCTGCTGGGATGAGAGGCTGGAGGGGTTTGATCCTCCCTGTTTTCCATTCAGGTTGAAAATTTTTTTAGGGGGAAGGGAAGGGGAAAAGGAAGGGAAGGGGAAAGGAAAGGGGAAAGGAAAGGGGAAAGGAAAGGGGAAAGGGAAAAGGGGGGAAAAGGGGGGGAAAAGGGGGGGAAAAGGGGGGGAAAAGGGGGGGAAAAGGGGGGAAAAAGGGGGGAAAAAGGGGGGAAAAAGGGGGGAAAAAGGGGGGAAAAAGGGGGGAAAAGGGGGGGAAAAGGGGGGAAAAGGGGGGGAAAAGGGGGGAAAAGGGGGAAAAGGGGGGGAAAAGGGGGGGAAAAGGGGGGGAAAAGGGGGGAAAAGGGGGGAAAAAGGGGGGAAAAAGGGGGGAAAAAGGGGGAAAAAGGGGGGAAAAAGGGGGGAAAAAGGGGGGAAAAAGGGGGGAAAAAGGGGGAAAGGGGGGGAAAGGGGGGGAAAGGGGGAAAAGGGGGAAAAGAGGGAAAAGAGGGAAAAGAGGGAAAAGAGGGAAAAGAGGGAAAAGAGAGAAGAAAAAAAGAAAAGGGATCTCCAAGCTCAAAGATCTGAAATTCAGGGCATGGCTTTGTTCTGCTCGGATTTTATCACCTAAAAATACAACAAATCCTTGGAATTTGTGCTCTCCTCAAGGACCCAGTGTGCTGGGAGGGAATTCTCCATGGATTTCATGGTTTCCTCACTGCCAGCTCAGGATGGGCCATTTTGGGGTGACAACAGGGGACTGTCCCCAACATCTCTGTGAAGGCTCAGGGAAGAGGGAAAATCTGGGAATGGTTTGGGTGGGAATGACCTCAGAGCCCATCCAGGGACACCTCCCACTATCCCAGAGTGCCCCAAGTCATTCCCAGCTTATCCTTGGACACTTCCAGGGATCCAGGGGCAGCCACAGCTCCTCTGGGAATCCCATTCCAGCCAGGAATTCCTTCCCAAATCCCGACTTCTCTGTGTCCATCTCCAACGCCATCATTCCCTCCATGATTTTTATCCTAAATTTGGATGGAAAACCCATTTCCCTTTCCTGAGGGGCACAAACCAGACCCGAGGTGGTTTTGTTTTATTTTGGGGAAACGTGGTTATTTCCAGACCTCGGAATTTCCAGGATTTGCCACTCCAAACTGGAATAAACGCACAATAAATAAAGGAGGGAGCAGAGTTTGTGGGATCTGCTGCATCCTGCAGACTCCAAACAAAACATTCCCTGTGCTCCTCCTCATCCCTTTAATAAAATCTTAATTACCCCGGAGGTTTGATGGCTTCAATTACCACAACACCACGTTTCAAACTTCTTTTTTTTTCATTTTTTAAACCTAAAAAGATCCAATTGGGCAAAAAAATCCTTCCGCAACCACGTTTTTTACGGTTTATGATCTGAAACCGCTGCAAGCGCAGGGAGGCAGGAGCGATTCCCAGGCTGGAAAATCCCGTGGGATGCACGGACGGGCTCCTCTCCTAATTGGAAAATGATTTACGTCCCCTCCGAGGGGAGGCTGAGGAATTTCTGCCTCTCCAGGCAGCCCAAAGCCGGCAGTGATGGATGAGCAGAACCCGGGATTGCAAATGAATCCGAGCAGGAGCTGTGGAAATCCACAGGGGATGGAAAAAATCCACAGGATGGATGGAAGGGGAAAGAAAAGGAGGTGGAGAATGAGCGGTGGGATGGCAGAAAATGGGATATTTTCGGTTTGCTGTGTTTAAATCGTAGTTGGGTTTAGAGCAGTTCTCATTCGGAGTGTTTGGATGAGGGTGTTGTGCAAAATTTCATTTCCCATGGCAAAATTCCATCTTCTCTCCAAAAAATTCCAATTTTCACAACAAAATTCCATCTTCTCTCCAAAAAATTCCAATTTTCACAACAAAATTCCATCTTCCCCCTGCAAAAATTCCATTTTTCACAGCAAAATTCCATTTCCCACGACAAAATTCCATCTTCCATCACAAAAGTCCATCTTCCACGATAAAATTCCATCTTCCACCAAAAAAATTCCAATTTTCACAACAAAATTCCATCTTCTCTCCAAAAAATTCCAATTTTCACAACAAAATTCCATCTTCCCCCCCCCAAAAATTCCATTTTTCATGACAAAATTCCATCTTCCCCCTGCAAAAATTCCATTTTCCATGACAAAACTCCATTTCCCACATTAAAATTCCATCTTCCATCACAAAAGTCCATCTTCCACGATAAAATTCCATCTTCCACCAAAAAAATTCCAATTTTCACAACAAAATTCCATCTTCCTCCCAAAATTCCAATTTTCACGACGAAACTCCATTTCCCACATCAAAATTCCACCTTCCATGACAAAACTCCATTTCCCATGACAAAATTCCATCTTCCATCACAAAACTCCATTTTCCACTATGAAATTCCATCTTCCACGATAAAATTCCATCTTCCATCAAAAAATTCCATTTTTCACAACCAAATTCCATCTTCCCCTGCAAAAATTCCATTTTCCATGACAAAACTCCATTTCCCACATCAAAATTCCACCTTCCATGACAAAACTCCATTTCCCATGACGAAATTCCATCTTCCCCCAAAAATTCCATTTTTCATGACAAAACCCCATTTCCCACATTAAAATTCCATCTTCCATCACAAATGTCCATTTTCCACGATGAAATTCCATCTTCCACAATAAAATTCCAATTTTCACAACAAAATTCCATCTTCCCCTGCAAAAATTCCAATTTTCACAACAAAATTCCATCTTCCTCCCAAAAATTCCATTTTTCATGACAAAATTCCATCTTCTCTCCAAAAAATTCCAATTTTCACAACAAAATTCCATCTTCCCCCTGCAAAAATTCCATTTTTCATGACAAAATTCCATCTTCCTCCCGCAAAAATTCCAATTTTCACAACAAAATTCCATCTTCCCCCTGCAAAAATTCCATTTTTCACAGCAAAATTCCATTTCCCACGACAAAATTCCATCTTCCATCACAAAAGTCCATTTTCCACGATAAAATTCCATCTTCCACCAAAAAATTCCAATTTTCACAACAAAATTCCATCTTCCTCCCGAAAAAATTCCATTTTTCATGACAAAATTCCATCTTCCTCCCGCAAAAATTCCAATTTTCACAACAAAATTCCATCTTCCTCCCGAAAAAATTCCATTTTCCATGACAAAACCCCATTTCCCACATTAAAATTCCATCTTCCATCACAAATGTCCATTTTCCATGATGAAATTCCATCTTCCACGACAAAAATCCACCTTCCACGACAAAATTCCATCTTCCACGTCAAAATTCCATTTCTCATGAAAAATTTCCATTTTTCACAATGAAATTCCATCTTCCACCACGAAATTCCACTTCCCACCACAAAATTCCACCTTCCACGACAAAATTCCATTTCTCATAATGAATTTCCATTTTCCACGATGAAATTCCATCTTTCATGGCAAAATTCCATTTTCCACCACAAAAATCCAATTCTCACTGCAAAATTCCATCTTCCACCATGAAATTCCATTTTCCACCACAAAATTCCATTTCTCACTGCAAAATTCCATCTTCCACCATGAAATTCCATCTTCCACCATGAAATTCCATCTTCCACCATGAAATTCCATCTTCCACCACGAAATTCCATTTTCCATGATGAAATTCCATCTTCCATGGCAAATTCCATTTTCCACCACAAAAATCCAATTCTCAATGGCAAAATTCCATCTTCCACCATGAAATTCCATCTTCCACCACAAAATTCCATCTTCCAAGGCAAAATTCCACCACAAAAATCCATTTCTCACGACAAAATTCCACCTTCCATGACAAAGTTCCACCTTCCACAGCAAAACTCCCTTTTCCACATCAAAATTCCACTTTCCACCACAAAAACCCATTTGCCATGACAATATTCCATTTTCCATGATGAAATTCCACCTTCCACCACAAAAATCCATTTCCCACGACAAAATTCCACCTTCTACCACAAAAATCCATTTCCCACGACAAAATTCCATCTTCCACCACAAAATTCCATCTTCCACAGCAAATTCCCATTTCCCACCCCAAATTCCCACCTTCCACTTCTGTGGCCCTTCCCGACAACCCAAAACTGAAGAGGCCAGAGGGAAAAAAACCAATTAAAAAGCAAAATCCACTCTTGTGTTGCTCTGAGCTCACCGAGGGAAAACGAGGACGCGCTTGACGAGGGTGATTAATTTGCTGGAGAATGGTTTGGTTGACATTTGCCATAAATTGGACAGGAATCAAAAAAAAAATCAGGGAAAAAACTCAGCCACACATGAATTACTGAGCAAAGAATGAGATTTTTCATAGAATTTTGATGTGGAGAGATAATAATAATAATATTAATAATTAATAATAATAATACAAGGGTGGGAAATGGAGGCTGGGGGAATCCAGAGCCCAGGATCCCAAAATTCCATCCACGTTTTCCTTGGTGTTTCACTGTAAAATAATGGGAATTATGGCTGGAACAAGCAGGGACAAGACAAAAATACCAGCGTGAAGTCAATTATTGAGGAATTCTCCATCCAACTGCTTCAGCCCCATCCCAAAGACTCCAAATAAACCCAAAAGTTGAGCAGATTTTTTAATTGAGGTGAAATTAAAGCCAAGCCAAATTGTTTGAGGCAATGGGAGAGCTGCACTGGATCAGGAAAATTCCAGGAGACAGACCTGGGATAAGGGATGGAGGGACAGGACACAGGGAATGGCTTCAGATTGGAAAAAAGGGGAGATTTGGGAAGGAATTCCTGGCTGGGTTGGAATTCCCAGAGAAGCTGTGGCTGTCCCTGGATCCCTGGAAGTGTTCAAAGAAAATCTGGAGGAATCTGGGATAGTGGGAGGCGTCTCATAATTATGAGAGAAATGAACTCCAGCTCAGCAGTCCAAATAAATACAAATAAATCTTATTATCCATGCAGAAACTCATCAAAACAATTCCATTTAAACCAGTGAAAACAACCCAGACTTTTTGGGTTCAGACACCTCAATCCTTTCCTGGGATTTCCCAAATTCCCAGCAAAGCCAGGACACCAAAGCAGACAAAGCCCTGCATGTCCAGCCCTCATCATCAAAACCTCAGGGAAATTTAAGTCCTGGCCTTAAATCAGCTGGGAATGATTTGAAATCCCAAATATCAGAGGCACGGTGTCAATATTGAACAACCTCTGTGCACCCAAGGGCACAGACAAGAAATAAATGTTTTAATCCCAGCTGTGATGATGCAAAGCTAACAAAAAAACATAAAATTTGAATTTTTTCCTGGCTGCCAGAGCAGGATGTGGCAGCTCTGCTGAGTTTGGTGTTACAGAAGATTTGGACAATCTAAATTCATTTTACACAGGGAAAAAGGAGAAAAGGGATAAAAAATCAGGGGAAGTTCAAGATAAATGGGGTCAAAACCTTCAGTAAATGACAGAGTTCACCTCAAGGCATTTAACCCTTCAAGGGGGTTTTTGCTCATGTTCTCTCCACTTTATTTGGTTCTGGACTTGATTTTCTCCCATTTTTTCCCCTCTGTTCTAAAATCCCTCAGGGACTGAACTCAGACAGCGAAGTCTGACAGAGCAGGAACTTCATGTGCTAAAAACCACCCCAGACCTGAGGCTGAACCTCTCAGGAAAGGCTGAACTTCCCAAGTGTGCAAAGTGAAGGTGATTTTTCCCATTCCAAGATTTGTCCAAAATTTGCCATGCTGGTTTCAAAGAGAGATGAATTTTTAATTCCCTGATGGTTTTAGTGAGGGAACCCCAAAGATTGGTGTCAGCCAAGGTCAGGGAGAGCAGAAAATCCAGAGCAGGGATGGAGCTGTGGGGCTGCTCCAGAGGGTTTGTGGCACCAGGAGAAGGGAAAGGTCGGGAAAAAAGGAGGAAAAGGAATTGATCCAGCAGCTCCTCTGTGATCCTGCTCATCCAGAACCTGCACCATCATCCCCAAGCCTCCAACATCTTTTTCCAAGGATAACTCAGAAAATTCAGGAGAAACAGAGCAACAGCCTCAGGGTGAGCTGACATCAGCAGGAATTTCCTCATGGAAAGGGTTGTTAAACACGGGAAGGGAAGTTTGGAGTGCCCAGCCCTGGAGGTATCCAAGGAATTCCTGGAAGTGGCACCCAGAGGACTTGGTGACCTTGGATGCTTTCCAAGCTCGTAAATCCCAGGATTCCTGAACCAGGAAGGTGTGGAGCCACACAAGGACCAGGGAGATTGTTGGGGTACAAATCCCCCATCCTCACAGGCCCAGGGGTTTCCAAAGATGTCAGGACTGAGATAAAACCCTCTGAGAAATGAAGATACATAAATCCACCCAGACACGAGGTAGAAATGCAAATTTTAAATAAATAAAAGATTTTTAAGTGCCTTAGAAATAAGAGTCTGTGTCAGTAAGAAAGAGATGTAGTACCCAGTTTGAAGTTCAGTGATATTACCTTTTGCAAAGTTAAATTCCAGTTATGACAAAAATAATGCAGCTTTGCTAGAAATTCCTAGATAGAGCAGATAGAGCTTAAACACAGAATTTGTGTGAGAATTTACAAAAATTAACACACGTCAATTTTAGCTTAGGATAGGTCCAACACTTTTGTACAGAGTTGGTGTTTAAGCCTGATTGGCTGTAATTAGAATAAAATTAAAATAGAATAAAATGCTCTAATGTTAGAACACACACGTTTAGGGAACAGGGAATCTGGTGCTGTCACCTTTACTGCTGCTGAAAGGTGCTGCCACTTCTGCTTGGGACTTAAAAACTTTATTTTACAAGGCTTCAGTGCACCGTGATGGACTCAGGTAACTTTGCCTTCATGGGGCTGATTTAATGATACAATAAAGATTTTTTTTACACCTACCCAGCTTTCAGTCTTCAATGGAGATGTGGTGACAGGAGATCCCTCCAGGCGGAAGGAGGGAGGCTCCCCTGGCAGGGACAGCCTCATTTGGTCACTCCAGCCCCATTCTGCCCGGCCTGGAGTGCTCCAGGAGCTCCCAGAGTTCAGCTAAAATAAAATCAATTAATGCTGATTTAACACTCTGGGCTAGGAGCTGCAGCAGCCCAGGGATCCCCTCCTGCTCAGACTCCAGGGAGGGATGGACAGGCCAAGGCAGTTGTGTCTAAAAATGATTCACAGAGAAAGGGAAAACTTCTCTGATAGAGAAACACGGGGCTTAGCTTTGTTATACCAAAACAATCTAAAAATATTGAATTAAATTTTAAAAACCCAACTTCCTCCCAAGTCCAGTTAAGGAAGTCCAGAGAAACCACCCAAAGAGCAGAATTCACCTGATATCCAAGGTAAGGTCATTTGATTTAAGGAGTTATGGGAAGGAATTCCTGGCTGGGAGGGTGGGGATGGAATTTCCAGAGAATTCTGTGGCTGCCCTTGGATCCCTGGAATGTCCAAGGCCAGGTTGGAGCAGCCTGGGACAGTGGGAGGTGTCCCTGCCATGGCAGGGGTGGCACTGGGGGGGCTCTGAGGTCCTTCCCACCCAAACCATTCCAGGATTCTGTGGCTGACACAACCCCCAACCCCTTCCACCTGCTGGATAAAGGCCAAAATCCCCAACGTTTCCAAGGGTTTTGGATTTTCCACCCAGCTGGGGAGCACCTGAATTACCCATCCTGGAGGCTGGGGCAGAGCTGCAGCCCAGCCCCAGGACCAAAATGTCCCTTTAATCAGGGCCACCAGCGCTAATTCCCCGCTGCTGCACACAAACAACAGAGGGCAGGACACAAAGAACAAATAAACACGAGAAAAAGCAGCTCCGAGGCCCCGGAGAACAAGGAGAGCTTTGTCTGGGCTGGGATTCAGCCAGGAAGCTCCGCAGGTCTGCACACACCTACTCAGTTTTCCTCAAGTAACCCAAGCGAGAGAATCGAAAAATCCCACCCAGAATCACTTGATGAATCAGCCAGAGCATCACAATCCCAACTCCAGCTCCAAACCAGCTTTTGTTGGACTTTTCACAAGGCTGACCCAAGCAGAGCTTCTGTCTCAGCACTTCCCTTGTCTCCAGACACCCAGAAATGTATCACAAGCAACACTGAAAATGTTTTACATGTTCAGGCAGCCCCGTGACTCATCTGTGGTCATTCTGCTGCAGGGAAACCAGAAAATGTTTCAGCTTATTTATATTAAAAATTAAAAAAAAGAAAACAACTCGGAGAAGAATGAGAAGCAAAGCACAGAAAGTTCTTGGCACTCGGAGTTACCCAACAGCTTCTCTGCTGTGGTGAGCAGATAACCCAAGCCTGGTGCAGAATCCTCTGCTGGAATCACCCAAAATAATTCTTTATAATTCTTTATAATAAGTCAGTGCTGCAAAGTGGATCTCAGAGGCTCTGCCCTGTCTCAAAGAACCCGACTCCACTTGAAGAGACTCCCACAAAAATGACATTTACAAGCAATGCACTGCGGAACTTGAGAGCTGGAGAATTCTGCCAGACGCTTTTATGGGGGTTTGAGTCATCATCGATTTTATTTGAGAAAAAAATAACTGGTTTAGAACGAATTAAAACCTCTTTTTTCATCTGGGGGCTGTTCCCTTTGAAAAGCTCAAAAGACATCCTGGAACAGCGTGAGCACAGCTGGGAGCAAACTCCCTCCACACCCAACTGCTCCTTCCCATCCTCTCAGGATCCATTCCCCCCTCCCCTGAACTCTTCAGATGTCTGGAAATGAATCCTTGGGATTGCACTGGAGCAGGGTTTGGAGGGGATGCTGGAAGAGTTTGGGTGTGGGAAAGGCTGGCTGGTGTCCAGGCACAGAAACCAGGCAGGAAACAAATCTGGAGCGGGGAATAATCCAGCAGGGAGTTAAGAGGGAGATGCCAGACAAAAAGCTCTCCTGGAACATGGAGTGGATGGTGATTTCATCTCTCCTGGAATCGAAAATGATCTTCAAAGAGCACAGCACAAACACTGCCCGGGCTGGGGAATGAGGAAGGCAGAGCTGGGGGGGATTGCCCAAGGTCACCCTAAAACCACACCCAGCCCCAGAGGGCACGGGAGGATTCTCTGTTCCTCACTTCCCTGTTTCTAACGCCTCTCCCACCCCACGGATGAGCGGATCCCTGTGCTGGGAGGGACTCAGAGCCCCTCCAGTGTCACCTCTGCCATGGGCAGGGACACCTCCCACTGCCCCAGGGTGCTCCAACCCCACCCAGCCTGGCCTGGGGCACTG
The DNA here is from genome assembly GCA_910950805.1 of Acrocephalus scirpaceus scirpaceus. Taxonomy (NCBI): domain Eukaryota; kingdom Metazoa; phylum Chordata; class Aves; order Passeriformes; family Sylviidae; genus Acrocephalus; species Acrocephalus scirpaceus. The sequence goes on from OU383777.1 coordinate 949,516, forward strand.
CCAGGGGTGCAGAGAGCAGAACCTCTCTGGGAACCCAAAACCCTTCCTGAACAATCAGAGTTGGTGTCTCTTGGCTTTTCCCTCTGCTCCTGGGGTGAGATTTGGGCTGGCACATCCACGGTGAAGCCCAGACCACAACAATAAGCTCCAGCTTTGCATGAATCCACCAAACACATGGCAACAAAAACCCTTCAGTGCTGTGTCTGAGGCCCAGGAACGAGCCAGGAAAGCACAAACTGAAGTGTTTTTCTCCTTCTGTCAGGAACTGACATTCAGCCCTTCTGTGCCTGTTGCTGAGGAAAAATGAACCATCCCAGACAACTCCTGGAAGCAGCTCCCATCACACAGACACCAACAAGCTCTGCTTTGCTGCTTCTCCTGGGATCAGCACACAGCCCCAGCTCCCAGCGCTTCCCTATCTGCCCATCTGAAGGCTCCTGCAGCTCTCCAAACCTGAGAGCTCCTGCAAGCCCTGATCTGCAGCTGGGCCTGCTCCCCAAAACACCTCGGGGCTCCCTCCCGTGCCCTGCCTTTGTCTGCTCCTGTTTGTTCTGTACACAGAGAGGCAGCTCCCCAAACCTGGGAATAGGTACAGCTCCCCAAACCTGGAACAGGCACAGTCCCCAAAACCTGGGAATAGGTAAAGCTCCCCAAACCTGGAACACACACGGCTCCCCAAACCTGGGAACAGGCACAGCTCCCCAAACCTGGGAACAGGCACAGCTCCCCAAACCTGGGAACAGGCACAGCTCCCCAAACCTGGAATAGGTACAGCTCCCCAAACCTGGAACAGGCACAGCTCCCCAAACCTGGAATAGGTACAGCTCCCCAAACCTGGAACAGGCACAGCTCCCCAAACCTGGAATAGGTACAGCTCCCCAAACCTGGAACAGGCACAGCTCCCCAAACCTGGAATAGGTACGGCTCCCCAAACCTGGAATAGGTACAGCTCCCCAAACCTGGAATAGGTACAGCTCCCCAAACCTGGAGCACACACGGCTCCCCAAACCCTGGAGCACACACGGCTCCCCAAACCCTGGAGCACACACGGCTCCCCAAACCTGGAGCACACACGGCTCCCCAAACCTGGAGCACACACGGCTCCCCAAACCCTGGAACACACACGGCTCCCCAAACCCTGGAACAGACACGGCTCCCCAAACCTGGAGCACACACGGCTCCCCAAACCCTGGAGCACACACGGCTCCCCAAACCTGGGAACACACACGGCTCCCCAAACCCTGGAACACACACGGCTCCCCAAACCTGGAACACACACGGCTCCCCAAACCTGGAGCACACACGGCTCCCCAAATCCAGGAGCACACACGGCTCCCCAAACCTGGGAACACACACGGCTCCCCAAACCTGGAACACACACGGCTCCCCAAACCTGGAACAGACACGGCTCCCCAAATCTGGAACAGACACGGCTCCCCAAACCTGGAACACACACGGCTCCCCAAATCCAGGAGCACACACGGCTTCCCAAACCTGGAACAGACACGGCTCCCCAATTCCAGGAGCACACACGGCTCCCCAAACCTGGAACAGACACGGCTCCCCAAAACCTGGAACACACACGGCTCCCCAAACCTGGAACAGACACGGCTCCCCAAACCCTGGAACACACACGGCTCCCCAAACCTGGAGCACACACGGCTCCCCAAACCTGGGAACACACACGGCTCCCCAAACCTGGAACACACACGGCTCCCCAAACCTGGGACACACACGGCTCCCCAAAACCTGGAACACACACGGCTCCCCAAACCCTGGAACACACACGGCTCCCCAAACCCTGGAACACACACGGCTCCCCAAACCTGGGAACACACACGGCTCCCCAAACCTGGAACACACACGGCTCCCCAAACCTGGAGCACACACGGCTCCCCAAATCCAGGAGCACACACGGCTCCCCAAACCTGGAACACACACGGCTCCCCAAACCTGGAACACACACGGCTCCCCAAATCCAGGAGCACACACGGCTCCCCAAACCTGGAACAGACACGGCTCCCCAATTCCAGGAGCACACACGGCTCCCCAAACCTGGAACAGACACGGCTCCCCAAAACCTGGAACACACACGGCTCCCCAAACCTGGAACAGACACGGCTCCCCAAACCTGGAGCACACACGGCTCCCCAAACCCTGGAACAGACACGGCTCCCCAAATCTGGAACACACACGGCTCCCCAAACCTGGAACAGACACGGCTCCCCAAACCCTGGAACACACACGGCTCCCCAAACCTGGAGCACACACGGCTCCCCAAACCTGGAGCACACACGGCTCCCCAAACCTGGAGCACACACGGCTCCCCAAACCTGGGACACACACGGCTCCCCAAACCTGGAGCACACACGGCTCCCCAAACCTGGAACAGACACGGCTCCCCAAACCTGGAACACACACGGCTCCCCAAACCTGGAACACACACGGCTCCCCAAACCTGGGAACAGACACGGCTCCCCAAACCCTGGAGCACACACGGCTCCCCAAAACCTGGAACACACACGGCTCCCCAAAACCTGGAACACACACGGCTCCCCAAACCTGGAACACACACGGCTCCCCAAACCTGGAACAGACACGGCTCCCCAAACCTGGAGCACACACGGCTCCCCAAACCCTGGAACACACACGGCTCCCCAAACCCTGGAGCACACACGGCTCCCCAAATCCTGGAGCACACACGGCTCCCCAAACCCTGGAGCACACACAGCTCCCCAAACCCTGGAGCACACACGGCTCCCCAAACCTGGAGCACACACGGCTCCCCAAACCTGGAGCACACACGGCTCCCCAAACCTGGAACACACACGGCTCCCCAAACCTGGAGCACACACGGCTCCCCAAACCTGGGAACACACACGGCTCCCCAATTCCAGGGGCACACACGGCTCCCCAATTCCAGGGGCACACACGGCTCCCCAATTCCAGGGGCACACACTCAGCCTTGGAAGCTCCAGGCTCTGTCTGCATTTCCAAGGAGCCTCCTGGCTCCTCTCTGTGGATTCTGCTGGTGAGGGATGTGCTCCCCTCTCCAGATCCTTCTCCCGGGCTCCTTCCCCAGCCCAGCCCCAAGGAAATTGTTGTCTCAGCCCTCCCTGGTGCCACTGGCACACAATCTGGCCCTGTTGGCCAGGATCTGTGGGCCAGAGGCCACTCAGGTGTCACGGGAAGGCTGTGGCAGCTCCCCTGGGTATTGCTGTGAATGACTGAATGCAGAATTCTGCTCTTATTTAACCCCTGAGATCCCTGCTGGCACCACTGACATTGCTCCTGACAGTGGGGACCATGGGTGGCACCCCTGGTGACAAAGGCTGGCACGGTGGGTGGCATCCCTGCCCACAGCTGGCGTGGAATTGGAGATTTTTAAGGTCCCTTTCCAGCCCAAACCATCTCCAGAACACCCTGACTCCTCTGCTGTGCTCTGTTCCAAATCCTCACTGCTGAGGGCTCCATCCCAATCCCTTTCCTCATCACACAACCCCAAAACCACTCTGGGACCAACCTTCCCTTCCCTGAACCTCTCCCCTACTTCTTGTGGAGACTCAACATCAGAATTTCCAACCAGACTTGAAACTGGTTTAGATTTTTTAAAAATTTTTTCTCTCCTTTTCTTTTTCCTCCTACTCTGGATCAGTTTGGACCAGGTTCAGCTTAAACATTCTGGGCTCCAGTCTGTAGGAAAGGAAAATAAAAATACAAAATAAAGGGTGTGAAGCCTTTCCCGGGGTGGAGGTTTTGTTACCTTGTCCTTATGGATTCTTTGTGTCCATCAGGAACAGAAATTTTAAGAGAAACACAAGAACTTGGACATAACATCCTATCTGATAATTAGAAAAAAAAAAGTCCAATTCTTTTTCCCTCCTCTCTTTTCTCTCCCTTTTTTCTTTTCCTCCTCCTGTTGACCCAAACAATTGATCTGTTTGAAAATCATCTGCCAAGCAGCTGTTCCACACATGCAAGGACATTTCAAAATTCACCTGCCAGGGATATCAGTCCAAAAAAAAAAAACCAAAGGAATAATGAGCAGTTAAACACAGAGCTGCTGAGTGCATGAAATCTGATATTTTTTCACTCAAAAATAACACAGATGCACATAAACAACAGGTGAAATGAAAACAAAAATAGGAAAAAAGCTTTGGGTTTTCAAAGTGCCCCACAGCACGACAAGAGATTTGATTCTCCCAAGGTTTTCCTAAAAAATTTCTATGACAAATTTTTCCACCCAGCTGTGACATTTAAGGATTTCTCCCCCATTATTCCTCTGTGAATCACGGAATCATTATAAAATCAGGGAATGGCTTGGATTGAAAGGGACCTTAAAGCTCTCCCAGTTTGTTTTTAAGGAATTCAGAGCGACAGGAGAAAGGGGAACAACCTCAGGCTGGGCCAGGGGAGGCTCAGGGTGGATTTTAGGGAAAATTCCTTCATGGGAAAGGTTGTTAAACGTTGGAAGGAGCTGCCCAGGGAGGTTTGGAGTTCCCAACCCTGGAGGTGTCCCAGGAATTCCTGGATGTGGCACTCAGGGCTCTGGGCTGGGGATTGGGCACAGCTGGGACTCGGTGATCCCATATGACTTTTCCAACCCCATTAATTCTGGGATTCTGGGATTCTGAGCTGCCCCTCTGCTCCTCAGCCACACAAAGTCCCCAAGGTTGCCCAGGAGAACAACCCCAAACCTTTGGAGCTCTTCCCAGAGCCAGAAGTCAGGATAAGGAGCTGGAATTACCAGGATTGTTCAAGGCACAACCTGCAGGAACCCTGAACTCTGTGACACTGTCCCCACCACGTCACCCAGCAGCACCCAGCCCCTGGAATGTCACAGGAGGGGGTGACATTTTATCTTCAAATGCCCCAGATTGTATTTCTTGTTCAGACTCAGGTGTTTATTAATTTTTATCTGTATTACAACTAAAATGGAGCCATTATCTCTCTCTTTACAAGGCCTCTTAAGGATAAACTGACCAATTATGAAATGACACCTTGTCCTTGTAGGGGATGAAGGAAAGATGAAAGACTCAAAATATTTCAGAAGGCAAAAATCATAAGAAAGCTTTGTTGTCTAATTTTACTGCCTTTTTATAAGGTTTTATAAGGTACAGACTTAACATGATTGGGGAATAGGAGTGACACCTCTCTGATCCCATTGGTTAAACCAGAGAAACAGAAAAACACCACCTGGAGAAAGATTGCTTTGGAAAAGAATAATTGTTTTTCCAAGGTTGTTTTGAGATGAAGCTTTCTTGAGAAATTTTCCCTTGGGAAATATCAGCAGCTGCCAGCAGGCTGAAATCTCTCAGAGCCAGAAATATCAGGCCCACAACACTTAAATTATTTTTACTTTTAACCCAATAACCAAACAAACCGTGGCCTGCAATGTGGATTTTTCTACCCAATTACAAAATATCCCAGAGCCATGAAGAAGAAGGTGAAAAAGAACTTAGCCTAGGCCCTAAAACCTCCATTTTGCTTTATATATTATTATATTCTAAACCCTTAAATTCTCAGTTTTCCACCTTGTGATATCACACACTTCTCCAAACTCCACACACATAATCCTAGTTCTATTATTTAATTTTGGAAGCTTTTCCACGGCCTCAGGTCAATGCAGTGTTTGCCTGTCAGCACAGAAAATCTGAAATTCTCAGTGCCCAGGGCTCCAGCAGCAGGGAGCACCCAGGGGTGCTGCTTTCCCAGGAAAAAGCAGCGGGATGGGGATGGGAACAGAGCCCAGAGGATGCACTGGGAGTGGCACTGGCACAGAGTGGCACTGGCACCCCCTCCTGTCACCCTGAATTTCCATGAGCCCTCCCAGGGCAGGGATGAGGGGATGGAGCAGCCAGGAGCACACAGGACACACACAGAGCCCAAATTCCTAAGGAAAATTCCCAAGGAAAATTCCCAAGGAAGCCCATTTGAAGCAGCGTGGTTGCCACGGTGACTTTAATTCCATCAGCTCCCAGAGTCTCCTGACTCCACACCAACAATCAGGAATCTCACATAACATCAGCGCTAAAAAACACAATTTAAACCAATTTAAAGCCTGGATATTGAGGCCAAAAAACAGGGGAAAAAAAGGGAAAACACCTCCCAAAAAATGTCCCCAAAACTGAGTCTGTCTCCAGGAAAATTTCCCATTTTTATCCACATGGAAGTGCTGGATGAGCCTGAGCACAACCACAATTAAATATTTTAATTTATAGTCAAATGTGATCACCTCAGTTTCATTATAAAGGAAAAAAAAATGAAAATCATACTTCATATGTTTATTATTATATTTTACATTATTATGTTATATTAATATAACTATTAATACACTGTATTAATATATTGTTATATTAATATAATGTAAAATATCTCCTATTTTAGTATATATTTATATAATATAAATATCATGTTTCATATATTGAAATATGAAATAATATTTCACCTGCATCTTTGATAATACCATCTCAAAGGTGCAGGAAGAATTATTCCTGGGAGAATAAAATATGGAATATCAAAAAAAATTGGAAAATTGGAAGAGATTTCCAAATTTCTTCTCTGCCCATGGCTGGCAAAGTTGTTTGGAAAACATTCCTTTAATTTAAGCACAGCTGTAATGAGACAGAAACTCCCTGACATCAATTCCACATCAATTTTTGGGGATTCTTCCCCAAGCTGAATCCTCTCTGCAGGAAAATTCTGAAATCAAAACTTCTCCAGAGCAAAGTTTCCCACAGGCACCCATCCAGTGGTCAATTATTAGAACACTAAAGTCAAATATTATTTTTCTCCCTATTAGTATAATAATTCATTATTCATTAAAATATGAATTATTTTAATCTTCACTAAATGATTTTCTCCTTCCTGCCCTCTGCTGTCTGGAATTTCTCCTGGATCTACAGCTGGGTGGACAATTGAGGGGTGAGGCTCCATTTCTAAAACTCTGAGAAAATGTCAAATATTTCCAATTTCCTGCACAATGAAGGCTTGCAAAAAAGTTTTGCTCCTTCAGTGTGGCCATCTAAAAAATCCCATTTTCTGCCACATCCTCTAAAACCATGGCTGGGGATGAATCCCGTGGATCAAAAACTGCAAAAAACTGGGGAAAAACCACCTTTGGTGTTTGATAAATGAAAGGGTGAGGTGAGAATCAAGATTTCAGCCAGCAAACCTCCAGGAAGGAATTAAAAACCATTCCTGGAAGAAGCAGATCCCATGAATTTATTGGAATTTATTTGGAATACCAGGAAGGTTCCACAGGACACTTGAATTACAACAGGACTTTGACAACTTCAATTCTTCATCAAAGCCCAAATTTGTTCTGCTGGTTTTGTGCTCATCTTGGCATTATTTAAATAATTAAATTAATTAAATATATTAATATTTATTTATTAATAAATATATTAATAAATTAAATAAATTTAAATTATTTAAATTCTGGGATTTGCAATTATTTTATTGCTTGGTTATTCCCCTCTCCAGAGGGTTTCTTCCCACCTGAATCTTTTTCCTCTTGTCCCTGCATTGTCACCTGTGAATATTCTGATTTTCCAGAGCAACCCAGCACAGGAGTCATTGTCCAAACCCCCAGGTTCTGGGATTTGTCACCTCCTCAGCATGAAATAAAGGGACATTTCATTATCCACCTGTGGCTTCTCAGGCCTGAGCCCAAAAATAAAAACTTTAACCAAAATAAGAATGTTTTCTGGGCTTTAGCACCTCCCTGGCCTCTGAGGGAAGCTGAACAAATGAGGGGAGCACAGAAATATTTTCATTTTTATCAAGGGAAGTTTTAAAATCCCTCTGGGGATGAAGATTCCACCCCTTTCCACGAAGAAATTTTCCCAATTCCAACCCAAAACTCCCCTGGCACAACCTGAGGCTGTTTGCTCTCATCCCTGCATTGTCACCTGTGAATATTCTGATTTTCCAGAGGAACCCAGCACAGGAGTCATTGCCCAAACCCCCAGGTTCTGGGATTTGTCACCTCCTCAGCATGAAATAAAGAGACATTTCATTAAATACCTGTGGCTTCTCATGCCTGAGCCCCAAAATAAAAACTTTAACCAAAATAAGAATGTTTTCTGGGCTTTAGCACCTCCCTGGCCTCTGAGGGAGGCTGAACAAATGAGGGGAGCACAGAAATATTTTCATTTTTATCAGGGGAAGCCAAGTCAGTCTCAGTGGATTTGCTAAAGCAATAACACCCTCTGCACCTGAATCAAATCCTCCAGAGAATCCACGATTTTTTCTGACTTATTTGAAGACAAAAAAGATTTTGTTCTCAGCTTTTGAAATCTCCCACAGTAATAGCAGAGAGAAAAACTGGAGAGGGATTCGATGTCAGTGGAGAGCAGAAAAACTGCAGCTGATTTTAAAAAAAAACCACTTCAATTAACACCAAACTCAACGTGAAATGCTGGAAATTACAGCCCAAGCTTGGGGTTTTTTCCCCCACATCAAACCCATCCTGCAAACAATAAAAACCATCTCGGGCCACACTGAAAAGGATCCAGGGTGAATTCCCCAGCTCCAGGTCTGAGTCAGCAGCGAGGGAACATCCCTGGAACAGCAGGAAAATGTTTGCCCAAACTGGTCCTTGAGTCATTTCCATGGGAACAACCCATTCCCTGGATTTTGTCTGAGGATTAAATCACCTCAATCACCTCTGTGGAGCAAAAATTCCCAACTCTCAGGGCACCCTCAAACTCTTCTAAGTAATAAATCTTTTAAATAAAAATTTCATTTCTTTTGGGAATGAATTTGTTGCTGGGTGGATCAGGAATTCTTTGCAAATATTGAATTTTGGAGCTGATTTTTCCTTTTCTTTCTGACACTCCTGAAAAATGCAACAAGATGCCTATTTAGGGGGGAAAAAAATAATATAAATACCTGGAGTTCCACCACTTCCACCCTGCAGTTTAAAGCCAGGTCAGCAGCTCCAGCATTCCAAGGTTTAGGAAAAGGTTGGAAATTCAGGGGATATTAAAGCTGGGAATTAAAACTCCCTGGAATTAAGGTTGCAAATAACCACAGATTTTGGGATAATTCAGTTCCCACTATCCCAGGGTGCTCCAGCCTGGCCTGGGATGTTCCCAGGGATGGAAAATCCAGCTGCAAACCCAGGATGAAACACCTTGGAAAAGCTGGAGAACACTTCCCACAGCATCCCAGCACGTTTGGAATTCAATCCCAGCGCTCCAAAGTTACATTTCCTTTCACCTGAGGCACAACCTGAACCACAAAACCTCTCAAAGTCCCTGAAAATGTCATTTATTTTCATTCCTGCTGGCCCCAGAATCTTCTGGAAAGTCACATGGAATCCTCAGCTCTCTGTGTGCCTGCACAGCCAAGACATCTGTGCATAACTGCACTATAACAAAAATAAAAGATCTCAATGTGTATTTACATAATTATAAAAGTACATTTCCCAGCAACAATAATGCGGTACATCTCAAAAACTAAACAACAAAAAACTCAAGGTTCTCTCAGCAGCACAAACTGTACCAAAGCTCCCATTTAATGCCAATTTAATCAGCTCCACAGGCATTTTGTTAAGGATAACAAATTCTGATCCATCTTGGAACAAGCTGGGACACAGGAAGGTGGCACTGGGTGATCCTCAAGGTTCCTTCTCACCCAAACCATTCCAGGATTTTATTGCAGTTTGGATAATTAATTTATAAGAATTCATTCTAATTATTTTAATAAATACTGAATTTATTATTATTATTATTATTATTATTATTATTATTATTATTATTAAGAATGGATTTATTTTGGAGCACTGATGCTATGAGCTATGAAATAAATTAAAGTTTGAAAATTTCCTCAGTGGCTCCATCAGGTTGAATTCCTGCTCTGGGAAAAGCTGGGCAGATTTTGGATGCAAAAAACGCCTTGGACAACATTGGCCTTCCCAAATCCAAGTGGAAACAAGAAATCCACATCTCCTAAAGATATTCAGTCCTGCTTCAAGACCTTAGGGAGGGAAAGGGTCAGATGAGAAATGCTCTCCAAAAAAACCTTCATTTTTTTTAATCTTTGACCCCAAAGCTCCCTGTTTTTTTCAGGCCTCTTTCTTTCCTCATTCCCTGACTCCTCCCAGAATTGGGATTAATTCCAGAAAACTTTTGGTTAACCCAAAGGACACAAACACTGAATTTTGGGTCCCAGAATCACCTGAGCCTCTCAGAATTTCCTCACAGCTGCAGCACCAAAAGGAGCAAACTGAGCTGCTTAAAACCTTCCCTTTCCCTTTTGTACCTCCTCCCCAAATCTCACCTCAGACGTTGCTGGGAACAGCTGATGCTGACACTAAAAATATGAACCATTCTCTCCCCCACCTGCGTCAGCTGCTGCTGCCTGGAGAGCTCCACACCTCCTGCTCCTATTTCCAAACTTTCCACCCCAAAAACGCCCTGAGCAGCCTCTGCATGCACCAAAGGGAGAAATTCACTTCAGGATGGCTTCTCTAAGCTGAAATTTAGGCATTTCCGAGGGATTTTGTTGTTGTTGTTGTAACTGCAGACCTGAGCAGGGAGGATTTCACACAATATTGAAAGCTTATTTTAGCTTTAACTCCCTCTTTTCCTGCCAGGCTGCTCATTCCAAGCCCTGGAGTCTCACACCTCTGCTGGGACTGGCACAAACAGCCCCCAGGATTTTTATTTCCAGGCTGGACCTCGTTTCTCAGGCTGGCTGTGTCTCTCCCACCCCTCAGTCCCATTCTGGACCTGCAGCTCCCCTCTCCACACGAGGATTTGCCAAGATTTACATCCCACTCCCCAAAGGAGGAGGAGGTTTCCCTCCCATGACTCAGGTTCTACTCTTGGACCTTTGGCTTTGAATCAACAAAATTCAAATGGAAAATAAATCATTCAGCAAAACTGAAATAGAAAATAAATCCTCAAAGCACAGAATGGTTTGGGCTGGAAGAGACCTTCAAGATCATCTCCAAGCTTGCCCTAAATATGTGTTTATTCTAAATATTGGAGAAGAAAATGTTTTGGTTTCATAGCCTACCACTGTGGCAGCTCAACATCTTGAGAATTCCATTCCTTCAGCATTCCTTAATTGAACCAAAATGGAGAAATGGGACAAACCCTCCTGTCACACCTGAGCTACCCAGCTCCTTCCTTCCTTTTTGAGCTTCATCTCCTCCTTGCTGCCCTTAAATCGATCCCATTGTTTCACAATTCACCAGCCAGAGGTGAAAACAAAACCTGAGAGGTCAAAGGCAGCGCCCAAAGCCGTAATTCCTGTCCCAGGCTCATTTTTCATCCACCAGCTCCGGGCTATGACATTCGATTGCCTGGAAATTCAGCTGCGGCCTTTCTGCCCCTCCAGGAAAGCTCCAGCACGGAGATCTTTGTGCGTTTCTGTAATTCTGATTACAGAACAGAATCCTCTGCCACAGCCCCCTGGCAAAGGGCAGCTCGGCCATTCCCAGTCCAAGGTTCTGTCCTCATCCCGTTTTTACAGCCCTGATTTCCCTCTCCCTTTATTTCCCGCTTCTCAGGAACCCAGGGGTTGATGGATTGATCCATCCCTGCTAAAATTAACCCGGATTCATCCCCATTATCACACCAAATTAAAGAATTTCACCTCCCCCGGGAAGGTTTTCCTAAAGGGCATTATTCCCAGCCGCGCTCGTTCCCTGCATTTCCTGGGAATTCAGCCCAGGGGGAAGAAGCATTTATCACCTGGCAGAAGTGATAGAAGGGAAAAACAGAGGAGGAAAAAAAAAAATCCTCAATGGAGCCCAAACCCCCTCATCCCTCAGCCTCAAAAAAAGTGGGAATTTCCACGGGAAGAGCCAGGCTTTCACGGCTGGGAAGCAAGGTCAGAGGCATCATTTAGAGGAGCCACATGAGAGTCATTTCTAGCCGGAGCAGAACGGTCAGGTGATGTGCCAGCCCAGTGAGCAGCAGGCATTTCTCGGCATGGAATTCCCTCCACCCGGGAATTTCACCGCCAGGGGTTTTTGGGTTTGGGGTTTTATTTTCAGGAGGGACGTGAGGCGAGGATGTGGCACCTCGTTAGAGGAGCACGGTGACAAAACGGCAGCGCTTCCCGCAGCCCCCGGCGCTGCGGAGGCGTCGGTAAAGAGCGAACGGTGCCCACGGAATGAATCAACAGCCCCAGCAAATCAATCCCTGCCCGGCACAAAAGCTCGGCTTTAATCACGGCCAGGAGCACAAGAACACAGCTGGAAACCCGAGCGGGCTGCTGGGCTTGCTGCAGAGCGGCTGGGACGGGGAAAAAATAAAATAAAATAAAATAAAATCACCTTTGCTTTGTAGGTTGGTGTTTGCTTAATAGAAAACTCGCCAGTGACTGAGGTTTAACCTTCCCAGGATGGGAGGCACAAAGTCCCGGAGTCCCAAGCACTGCACAGCCATTAAATCAAGAGCTGAATTTGATTAAAGTGAAGTTTTTCGTGTGGCAGGGGTCAGAACTGGATGGGCTTTAAGGTCCCTTCCACTCCAATCCATCCCACCCCACGATTCTTGTCTCAGCTGAAGGGCACAGAGCTGTCACTTCACAACCATTAAACCAAGACCTGAATCTGTTAAATCCAAGTTTTTCCTGTGGCAGGGGTCAGAACTGGATGGGCTTTAAGGTCCCTTTCAACCCATCCCAACCCACGATTCTTCTCTCAGCTGAAGAAAGGGGCACAGAGTTGTCATTTCAAAACCATTAAATTAATACCTGAATCTGTTTATATTTAACTTTTTCTTGTGGCTGAGGGTCAGAACTGGATGGGCTTCAAGATCCCTTCCAACCCAAACTAATCCAACCCATTCCACAATTCTCCTCACAGCTGAAGAAAAGGGCATGGACCTGTCATTTCACAACCATTAAATTAAGACTTGAATCTGATTAAATTGAAGTTTTTCTTGTGGCAAGGGCCTGGAACTGGGTGGGCTTTAAGGTCCCTTCCAACCCATCCTGTGATGCTTCTCTCAGTTGAAGAAAGGGCACAGAGCTGTCATTTCAAACCCATTAAATTAATACCTGAATCTGTTTATATTTAGCTTTTTCTTGTGGCAGGGGTCAGAACTGGATGGGCTTTAAGGTCCCTTCCAACCCAAACCAACCCATCCCACAATTCTTCTCTCAGCTGAAGAAAAGGGCCCGGAGTTGTCATGACAAAGCTGAAATTGCCCAGTTAATCAGTTTGGGAGTCTTAATTAAGGCTCCCCCTCACTAATAACAGATTTCCAGAAGTTCTGGGACTCTCAGCCGCTGGGATCTGGGAATGCTCTAAGAATTAACACAACACCAGCACCCACCACTCCTCAGAACTGATGAGTGATCATCTCATCATCAAAACACCATTAAAACCCTAAAACCAGCATCCACCACCCCCTAAAGCTGATGAGTGATCACTTCATCATCAAAACACCATTAAAACCCCAAAAATGGAGCCAACCCAGGTGACTCAGGGCCTGAATCACAGCTGGGACACCCAAAGCTGCTCCTCAGCCCCTGGGCTCACCCCAAATCCACCCCACAGCCCAGCCAGGGCTGCTCCTGGAGGGGCTTTTCCAGCTCCCTCTCCATTCCCAGCTCCTCCCTGACCTCACACTCTGGGGAGGTTCATCCAGCAGGAAATTCACTCAGCCTGAAGGGAGGAATTTCATCCCGTTTGCCTCAACTTGGAGCTGAGGAGGAGCTGGAGGAGGTCTGGGACCTTTATCCCACACCTCAGGCATGGAATCACCTGCAAAAGTCCAATTTCACCTCAGCAATGAGGAATTCCAGCGTTTCCAGCAAGAATCCAAAGGGAAAAACAATTCCAGGGATTTTCCCTGAGATTTGATCTCTGCAGGTGGCAGAGAAAAGCCCAGCACAGTCCATAAGGTGTGCATATAAATTTATATAAAATATCACCTACCCCAGCTATTACTTCTTATTTTACACCCTATCAAGGTAAAATACATGTGAGAACATCTAAAGGCAGACAGATAAATAAAATGCTGAACTGACAGAAAAGAAGATTTAAAACAAGAGCAGTACCAGAGGAAAAGAGTTGCCACAATTTTCTGGGAACTCTTTTTCAGAATTGCAAAATCACAATTTAGTGATTTAGGATGGGTGTTAGGATTCCAAGGGAAGGAAAAAAAAAACCAACAGAAAAATATATTTCTATAAACCAGTCAAGAAAAAAAAACACAGAGATTTTGTTTCTACCAAACACTCTTAAGAATCACAGTTCCACTACAAATTTCATCTGTTTTGACTTTTACCTCTATTTCAGCAAAGTTCTGTCGAGTCTGAGTAAAAAACAATCTTATTTTTTGTTCTAAACCTCCTTTCACCAGATGCTTCAGCTCCACGTGCCCAATTTTACAGCCACGGGCCCGGGGACAATTTGATGGCTCCCAAACCTGGGTTTTACTTCAACAACACGAGGATATTGAACATTATTTCTTTCAAGAACTCCTCCTGAGGACGACAGGACCTGCCTGAGTGGCTCTGGTGAGCGAAAAGCCTGGTTTGAGTGGCTGGAAGCTGCTGAAACAGCTGAGAAAAGGAGGAGAAGGAACAGTTTGTACTCCCAGATCCCCCCCAGCAGCACATCCTGCTGCCTTTAGCAAGCAGACGGGTGCAGGAGCCAGCTGGGACCTCGGGCTGCTCCTCACGTGGAGCTCCAGCTTTCTCCTGGAGCTTTGGCTCTGCTCCTGGGATGAGGAGCAGCCAGGGAGGGAGGCAGGTTTGAAGTTGTTTCAGGTGATGACCCCGATCCCAGCCCACTCCTTTTGGAAAAAATCCCTTTTTGTGGTTTAACTCAGGAAAGAATGGAGATTGGAGAGGATGAAGGGTTTAAGAACATTTGAGGAGAAATATGGGTGCCTTGAGGGTGTCTAAAAATAGAGATGGGATTAGGATATCAAAGGGAAAGGATTCCAAAATGCTGGGGATGGGAGTCAGGATCTCAGAGGAAAAAAAGTCCTTTACTGAGCAGCTGAACCCCCCAGGAAGGATTTTAGGGGGATGAAGAAACCTTGATGCAGACTCTCCTCCCTTGCCCTGCAGGGATGTGCTCCTTCCAAGGAGAAACTGAGATTTCAGGGAATAAAATCACATTTATGGAGACAAATCTCCTCACCCTGAGCCTTCCTAAGGGAGAGAAAATTTTAGAGCAACCCCAAATGAGAGTGGAAGTCCATCAGCAGGGGAGGTGAGGTCCTCATCCCGAAGTTTCATGAGGTGGGAGGCTCCTTTAGGACAGGGAGCTCTGATTTCCCTACATCCCCCAAAAGGTTCACAGGGAAAGGAAGGTTGGAATCTCCTGAGATTTCCAACGGGAAGGAGGCCAGGCACTAAAAAACTGGGGAAATGTGCATTTCCCTACACCCACAGCAGAGCACACACAAACCCTGCCCCAGGCAGCATCTGTGTCCCAATGAGGAGCTGGAGACACACGGATGGATTCACCACGATCCAGAGCTCCACACGCTCCTGGGGTGCAGCTGCAAGGTCCCAGCCAGGCTGGGGCACCCCTGGGCACCCCCAAAACCCACCCAGGCACACCCCAGCAGCCAGGCATGGACACACCCGGCCCTGCCTGGGCTGCCAACGTCACCAGCGGTTCCTGGGACATTTTTATCTTATCCACAGTTCTGAGATAACCCCGGGAACCTGAACCTGGTGTGAACCCACACACACCCTGGAGCTCACACACCGCGTTCCCACAGGCGTACCTGCACCCTGGGGTGCTGGAATGGGGTGTAAGGGCACCCAGTGTCACCTAAGGGTGAGGGGATGGAGTGCAAAGGCACCCAGTGTCACCTGGAGGTGCGGGAATGGATGTAAACATACCCAGTGTCACCTAAGGGTGAGGGGATGGGGTGTAAACACACCCAGTGTCACCTGGGGGTGTGGGAACGGGGTGTAAAGGCACCCAGTGACACCTGAGGGTGCAGGAGTGAGGTGTAAATGCACTCAATGACACCTGGGGTTGCAGGAGTGAGGTGTAAATGCACTCAGTGACACCTGAGGGTGCAGGAGTGAGATGTAAACGCACCCCAGTGTCACCCAAGGGTGAGAGAATGGGGTGTAAAGGCACCCAGTGTCACCCCGCATGTCCCCACTGGACAGACACGGCGGGGCACAAGGCGCAGACAGACCCCCCCAGGCACGGCAGAACACGTCCCCAAAACGCAGCCACAGCCCTGGAACACCCCCGCGGCCACGGCAGCACCTCGGGGTCACCGACTCCCGCCCCGAGCACCGGGGACCCCCACACCGGGCCGGCCCCTGCCCGGCGGAGGCAGCGCCGCGTCCCCAAACCCCGGGGCCGGTTCCCCCTCCCGGGTGCGGGGCTGTGCCCGTGGGGATGTCCCGCACAGCCCCGCCAGGGACGCTCCCGGTGTCGCCCCCGTTACCTTCTTGACGGTGCGCGGCGCCTCGGTGACGGAGCCGTCGGGGCTCACGAGCGCCTCGGCCGCGGCGCCGCTGCTGTCGCTGCCGTCGCGGTGCCGGTGCTGGGGGTGGTGCGGGTCGCTCCTCTTCATGGCCGAAGCCTGCGGCACCTTGGCGGCGGCCGAGGACAGCCCGGCGGCCGAGGACATCCCGGCGGTGGAGGACATGCCGGGGCAGCCGCTCCCCGGAGGCCGCTCGGCGGAGGGGGCCGGGGCCGCCTCACGCTCGGCGCCCGGCACGGGGCAGGCGGGCGCCGCTGCCGCCGCCGCCGCCACGCCGTGCCCCGCTGCGTGAGCGCCCACAGGCTCGCACGGCGGCCCCGCCGTCTTGTCCATGGGGCCGCCGAGCTCCTTCAGCTCCACGGCAGGCGCGGCCACCGCCACCTGCACCGACATCGCCGCTGACTGCTTCGGCTTCGGCTTCGGCTCCGGCTCCCTCAGGGCCGCCGGCCCGGCCCCGCCCCGCTCCGCCCCGCCGCCCTGACGCCGCATTGCATGCTGGGACATGCAGTCCTCCCGCCCGCGCTCCGCCCCGCGGCGACTACAGCTCCCGGCATCCCCTGCGCGGCGGCACCGCGCCCCTCCTCCTCGCGGGGCCGCGCGGGGGTTGGTGGGAGTTGTAGTCCCTGCGGGGCCACCCACCCCGTGAAGGCGTTTGGTTCTTTTTTTCACGTTTTGGTGAATTTTCAGTGTGGCACAGAATGGCAGAATGACTGAGGTTGTAAAAGACCTTCAGAACCATCGATCCCCACCTTGTCACCAGCCCAGAGCACTAGATGCACGTCCAGGCCTTCCTTGGACACCTCCAGGGATGGAGACTCCAAACCTCCCTGGGCAGTTCCAAGCCCTCAGCACCTTTTCCATGGAGAAATTCCTGCTGGTGCCTGCCCTGGCCCAGCCTGAGGCTGTTCCCTCTCCTCCTGTCCCTGCGAGCAGAGCCCGACGCCCCCGGCTGTCCCCTCCTGGCAGGGAGTTGTGCAGAGCCACAAGGTCCCCCCTGAGCCTCCTTTTCTCCAGGCTCAGCCCCTTCCCAGCTCCCTCAGCCTCTCCTGGGGCTCCAGACCCTTCCCCAGCTTCTTTGCCCCTTCTCTGCACAGGACTTGGTGTCCCCACAGAGCCAGGGCCTGGTGTGCCAGGAAAACCCATGGGAATGGGGACCCACAACGTCCTGGCATGGGGAATGTGTCACCCAAAATCCTGGGGCTTGCTGTGCTGCCACAGAGCTCAGCCTGCAGGCATGAGCAGGCACAACAAAAAATAAGATAATTGTTTATTAATCAGTGGCAATAAACCACCTCTCCTAAATCTTCTTTTTAGGGAATGTGCCTCCTGTGGAGTGCAAACCCATCCTTTCATTATTGATATTTACGGAGACCAGCCCTGAGAGGAGAGCTGGGAGCTGTTGGTGGGTGAGAGCTTAATTAATTCTCAATTCTCAAGTGTTAATTCCAGTCCTCTGGAGTCCAATTCTCAAGTGTCCAATTCTCAAGTGTCCAATTCTCAAGTGTTAATTCCAATTCTCAAGTGTCAATTCGAATTCTCAAGTGTCCAATTCTCAAGCCCTGGGCGAGCTCCGTGTTCGGGATGAGCTACAGAGAAGGAATCCACAGAAACCTCCCCAAAAATCAGGGGGGAAAGGAGAGATGGGAGCAGCAGAACCTGAGAGGCTGGAGGAGGATTTCAGGGAAGAAAAGGCTCTCATGGGAGAGGGGCAGGAATTCCAGAGGGGATCGGAATTAAAGGAAAAGCAGCGCATCCCTGAACGTGATGAGGACAATTCCCGACCTCAGCAGAACCAGGATCTGACTCCGCAGCACGTCCCTCCCTCTCCCCGCGATCACAAAACTCAGGAGGAGCCTTTGAAACGCGAACTCTTTGGCAGCCGCCGTGGGAGGGATTTGAAGCCGCAGCCGCGTCCCTCCCCTGCCATTGAGAGCAGGAAAAGTCGCAGCTCCTGCAGCGCCGCGGTTCCGCTCGGGGGAGGAGATGGTGCTGACCTGAGATGGGGAAATCCTCCAGAATTCATCATCTCAGATCCCACAAAAAACCCACTAGGGTGTTTTGAGCAAGGCAAAATCCTGACCCTGATCCTCTTCTGCGAACAGGAGCTTGTGCTGCCCTGGAGATGGAAAAATCCTCCAAAATTTGTCATTTCCTGGTGCCACAGATTCCATAAAAACGCAGGAGATTGTTTTGACCATGGCAAACTCCTGAGCCTGATCCTTCTCTGTTGAGGAAAGGAGTTTGTGCTGCTCTGGAGATGGAAAAATCCTCCAAAATTCATCATTTCAGATCTCATAGATCCCACAAAAAACCCCACCAGGTTGTTTTGACCAAGGCAAAATCCTGACCCTGATCCTATTCTGTTGAGGAGAGGAGTTTGTGCTGCCCTGGAGATGGAAAAATCCTCCAAAATTTATCATTTCCTGGTGCCACAGATACCACAAAAAATCCCCAGCAGGTTGTTTTGACCAAGGCAAAATCCTGAGCCTGATCCTCCACTGATGAGGAGTTTGTGCCGAGCTGGAGATGGAAAAATCCTCCAGAATTCATCATTTCCTGGTGCCACAGATCCCACAAAAAACCCCCATGAGGTTGTTTTGACCAAGGCAAAATCCTGACCCTGATCTTCATCTGATGAGAAGAGCTTTTGCTGCTCTGGAGGTGGAAAAATCCTCCAGAATTCATATTTCTCGGTGCCACAGATCCCACAAAAAATCCCACCAGGTTGTTTTGACCAAGGCAAAATCCTGAGCCTGATCCTCCTCTGTTGAGGAGAGGAGCTTGTGCCGAGCTGGAGATGGAAAAATCTTCCAAAATTTGTCATTTCAGATCCCACAGATCCCACAAAAAACCCACCAGGCTGTTTTGACCAAAGCAAAATCCTGAGCCTGATCCTCCTCTGTTGAGGAGAGGAGCTTGTGCTGCCCTGGAGATGGAAAAATCCTCCAAAATTTATCATTTCAGATCCCACAGATCCAAGGAAAAAACCCAGCAGGTTGTTTTGACCCAGGAAAAATCCCAACCCTGATCCTCTTCTGCTGAGAGGAGCTTGTGCTGCCCTGGAGATGGAAAAATCCTCCAGAATTCATCATTTCCTGGTGCCACAGATCCCACAAAAAATCCCCAGCAGGTTGTTTTGACCAAAGCAAAATCCTGAGCCTGATCCTCTTCTGTTGAGGAGAGGAGTTTGTGCCGAGCTGGAGATGGAAAAATCTTCCAAAATTTGTCATTTCAGATCCCACAGATCCAAGGAAAAAACCCAGCAGGTTGTTTTGACCCAGGAAAAATCCCAACCCTGATCCTCTTCTGCTGAGAGGAGTTTGTGCTGCCCTGGAGATGGAAAAAATCTTCCAAAATTTATCATTTCTTGGTGCCACAAATCCCACAAAAAATCCCACCAGGTTATTTTGACCAAGACAAAATCCTGTCCATGAGCCCACCTGGCTCAGGTGAGGGATCTTCCTCACCTTTTAACAGATATTCCCAAAATCTGAGGCTGTTTTTTCCTGGGAAAAACACCCAGCAGCCCCAAACCTCCTGGTGGTGACTGGCCATGGATCTCAGGGTGAGCCCAGCGAGGTTATCCCAGCTCCAGGGATTTTTATCTGGGATTTATCAGGGAAAACAAAGCCTGTGGGCAAGGGAAGGGAGGGAGAGGCTGTTTGGGGAGGGAGGCTCCAACAATTGGGGCTCTGTGAGCAGCTCGGGGCTGGCTCCTTCCCTCGCTCCCTGACACCAGCCTGGGATGGTTTTTCCTGGAAATCTGGGAAAAAATCAGCCTTGGGAAAGCAGAATTCCTTCCCTTGAGGAGCCTCGTGGCTGAGGGTAGATCCACAGCAGAGTTTGATCACGACCACAATCAAAGCTGAGGTGGAAAAGGAGTTTTAAAAAAAGCATTTTCTGTTTTCTGTTCCTCTTTCCTCCCATGGGAATGTTGGAGCTTTTCCCTAAGGATTTTTCAGGGAAATTTGTTGGATTTTGGCAAACTGGGGGGGATTTCGGTGCCAGCACAGAGTTGTCATTTTTGCCAGGGTTTATATAAAATATAATTCCAAACTGGAAAATAATACCATACTCTAACATTATCCCTTCTAATTGCTCCTCTGGCCCATTGATTGGATTTTTGGGTGAATTTTGGGAATTTTTGGGTGATTTTGGGGTGATTTGGGGTGATTTTTGGGTCATTTTTGGCCATTTGATTCCAGCAATCCCATTTTTCTGCAGCCATCAATTCCTGCTGGCAGCACGCCCGTGACCAGGCTGCACCATCCAGAGATTTCATCCTTTTAATTTCCACCAGATGGGTGGGAAATGCCAACATTTCTCCCCGGGGATCAGTGGTTCAGTGAATCCATAGGGAATAAATGAATCCACAGGGAATGTTATCCAAATTTCCTGAAATTTCCCCATTTTTTTCTGGAGGTGTTGGGAGATGTGTGACCCTCTGTGCTTCGCTCTCCTGCACCTCCCATGGGAATGTTGGAGCTTTTCCTTAAGGATATTTCAGGGAAATTTGCTAAATTTTGGCAAATCCAAATCCTTTTTTTTTTTTTTTTTTTTTCCCTTAAAATGTTTTTCCCTCTGCACAAAATCAAGGTGGGATTTTTTTGGGAGGGGATGTGACATTGTCAGCACATCTCCTGACACTTCCAAAATTAAAATATTTGGGGTTTTTGGTTCAAAATGGCAAATTTTTAAGCAATAGTTTTGTTAGAACTGAGTTTGTAACTAAGAAAGCCACAAAATAAAATATATAGAAAGAAAGAAAGAAAAAAAAGCCCCAAAAAAGGGAGATAAAGAGAAATATTTTGTTTCATTCCAGACAATCCAGCTTTGACTCTGGAGCAGGGTCAGCCCAAAAAAATAAAACCAAAAAAACCCCACTGGAAAAAAAATGTAATTTTCACTGACCAATTCCACCTCAATTTCAGGGTCTGCTTTGCAGGATAACCAAACTGTGCAGCTGCATGGCTCTCCAGCAAAATAAAAAAAGGGATTTTTTCCAAAAGCAGCGTTTTTTACCCCAAAAAAAGCACCGTGGGAAACTGAATGCCTCGTGAGACCCCACCCAAAAATTTGGGGCTACCCCAATTTGGGGGGATATTTTAGCCCGTGGTGCCACCTGCTGGCAAAGGGCCCGCCCAGTGCTCCCAGTTTGCAGCTGGTTTGTCCCCAAAAGTGTCCCCAAAAGTGTCCCCAAAAGTGTCCCCAGAGCAGCCGAGGGCATTTCCAGCCCCTCACAGCTCCCTCCTGCAGGTGGAGCAGGGGGTTCAAAGCACTTTAAATCGGTTTTTAAGGTGCTTTAAAAACACTTTAGAGCAGTTTTTAAGGTGATTTAGAGTGGTTTAAAACACTTTAAAGCAGTTTAAAGCAGGAGGGTTTTTAGGAGAAAGGACAACCCCATCCCCAAAATGTTTTCCCGCATGGATCCCTCCCCAAAAGAGCCCAGAGCAGCCACTGGGATTGAAAATCTGTAAATTTAATACTGATACAGGAGGGTTTTTTTTTTCCTTTATACAGCAAAAATGAACCCGTGGAGGTCACTGGGATAGCAAAAATTAAAAAAAAAAAAAAAAAAGCCAGGAGCCTACCAGGACTTAATAAAAACAGGGAAAATCCAAACACCAGCAGGGACTGGGTTTGCTGTGACTTGATTTTTATGATTTTTTATTATCCTAAAAAAATAATAGAAAAGCTTTGCTCTGGGGGTTGCTGACCCTGATTTACCTCGAGCACCCCGAGGTTTTTTGGGGTTTTTTTTTGCTCAGGAATGCCCAGGCAGCCCAAGGTGCTTTCCCATCCCATCTCCGTGGTGCTGCCACCCCACTAATCCTGATTTGGGCTCTCTGGGGAGCTGGAAGGCACTTTGGGGTCTCAGAAGGGATTGGGGTGAACCCAAAATAGGGGCAGGCACCAGGGGTGATGCTGCTGCAGCTGCCCCTGCCTGGGCTCACCCCCAGCAGAGGCACCACGTCCCCATCATGATACAAACAGTAAAAAAAAAAGCAGAAAATTAAAAAAAAAAAAATTCGCTATTGGCACAAGTGGGGGGTGAGCTCTACGTACCTCTAGCCGTGGGTGGGGCAGAGCTGCCCAAAAATCTACCCTGATCTAGGCTGTCCCCGAGTGTCCCCTCGGTCCTTAAATCCCTGGGGGAGCTGGGGGTGGTTCCACCGACAGCTCCGTTCTCCCGGTGATGCCGGAGGGAATCCCGAGGAGGGAATCCCAAAACCTCTCCAGGCTGGGAATTGAGACGAATCCTCCAAAGGGAGAAACCGGACGCAGTGCGGCTGATGGAATATTTGGGATGGATTCCCGTGGCATCAGGAGGGTTCTGGCGTCCCCTCCCCTTCGGGGGTGTCACCCCAGCTGGTCCCCACGCCCTCCCCTCATCCCGCCGGGATCAAAAGTCCGAATCGGGCTCCAGCAGCTCCGCCTCCACCAGGTTGGTCCGGGAGTGGATGGGGGCCAGCCCTGCCCGCTGGCCCTGAGTCCTGGGCAGCCCGGGCTGGGGCAGGGGGTGCCACAAGGAGCCCCCGTGGTGCTGCCAGCGCCCGGGGCTGTCGGGGCTGTCGGGATCTGCAGCGCTGCTCTCGGGGCAGAAGGGATTGCTGATCACCTGCAGGACCTCGGCTCTGCGGCCCCACGGGTGCCCCAAGGTGGCACGGGGCTGGACAGCTGGCAGGACATCGGGGGCAAAAGCCACCAGGCAGGGCTGGGGGGGCAGGCGGGGCAGGCGAGGGACGGAGCTGGGGATGTCTGAGCCCCCCAGGCAGCGCTCGGGGTCTGGGGTCACCTCCTTCTTCTTCTTCTTCCTCCTCTTCTTCTTGCGGCCGCTGCGCTTCTGCAGCTCCGGGGACACGTCGGCCTCCACCACCCACAGGTTGGCCCTCTCCTCTGGTGGCACTGGGGGACGTGGCGTGAGGTGGCTGTGAGTGGCCACGTCCCTCCTGTGCCCTCCATCACCCCCCAGCTCTGCCCCCCATCACACCCCAGCTCTGCCCCCCATCACCCCCCAGCTCTGCCCCCCATCACACCCAGCTCTGCCCCCCATCACCCCCCAGCTCTGCCTCCCCATCACCCCCCAGCTCTGCCCCCCATCACCCCCCAGCTCTGCCCCCCATCGCCCCCCAGCTCTGCCCCCCATCACCCCCCAGCTCTGCCCCCATCACACCCAGCTCTGCCCCCCATCACCCCCCAGCTCTGCCTCCCCACACACCCCCAATGCCCCCAGCCCGGCTCATCCATCCCCCAGAAATTCCCCAAAGACTTGCCAGGTGTGGCCACGGGTGTCACGGAGATGTCCTGGGGCAGGATGGCTCCTCTCCTGGCCACCATCTTGGTGACGTGCTGGGCCCACGCCGAGGACACGTCGGCCGACGGCTCGTTGATGTTGAAGGCCAAGCCAGCTGCAGGAACAGGGGGTGATCTGGTCAAGGGGGGACCTTGGGGGGCTGCTGGGGATGTCCCCTGCCCTGGCCACGTACCCACGGGGCCGTCGTGGGACACGGTGTGCATGCTGAAGGACAGCTCCTGGCCCGGGTCGCGCAGCAGCTCCTTGCGCTTGGAGAAGGCCTTGGCGATCATCTTGCTCTTCTTGATCCTCTTGGGCTGGTCATCGCTCTGCCCCGTCAGCCTGGGGACACGGAGGGGACAGGGGGGCACAGCTGTCACAGCTGGGGGCACAGGGACCCTCTCCAGCTCCCCATCCTGTTCTGGATGGGGAATTGGTCCCTTGGGTGTCCCACAAACACCGAACGGGAGAGGCCGCCCCATTCCTGAGCTGCTCATCGAGCTGAGGGACAAAAACATCTGGGAATGTCCTCCAACATCCCACTGGATGGGGCAGGAAGGGCTCCAGGGAGCTGGGGTGACACCCTCGGGGGTCCCACCTGCACCAGGTGCGCTTCCAGATGAGCAGGGTGGCCTTGGTCCAGACCCAGGTGCTCATGGAGACGCCGGTGCCGAACATGGCGAAGAGGTTGATCTTCTCCACCAGCAGGCTGGGCCGGTTCTTGATCTCGCAGTCCGGGATGGGCTTGTTGGTCTGCGTGGCGATGGTGACGTTGGCCTCGCACCTGCGGGGACATGCGGGGGACAGCGGGGACATGGTGAGGAGGGGGGACACCCCACGGCCCCCACAGCTCTGTGGGATGGGGATGTGGTGGCACCGCTGGTGGGGGACACGGGGCTGTCCTCACTGCAGCGTGAGGTGCCACGGTGCCACCATCTCCCTGTCACCCCCTGTCCCTGTCTCACTCACGGCTGTCCTCACTGCAGCTTGGGGTGCTGCAGTGCTACCACGTCCCTGTCACCCCCTGTCCCTGTCCCACTCACAGCTGTCCTCACTGCAGCTTGGGGTGTCGTGGTGCCACCACATCCCTGTCACCCCTTGTCCCTGTCCCACTCACGGCTGTCCTCACTGCAGCGTGGGGTGCCATGGTGCCACCACAACCCCGTCACCCCCTGTCCCTGTCCCTGTCCCACTCACGGCTGTCCTCACTGCAGCGTGAGGTGCCGCGGTGCCACCATGTCCCTGTCACCCCTGTCCCTGTCCCACTCACAGCTGTCCTCACTGCAGCATGAGGTGCCACGGTGCCACCACGTCCTTGTCACCCCCTGTCCCTGTCCCACTCATGGCTGTCCTCACTGCAGCGTGAGGTGCCACAGTGCCACCACGTCCCTGTCACTCCCTGTCCCTGTCCCTGTCCCACTCACAGGACGTATTCCCGGAAGCTGCGCTCCCACTCGGCCTGGTTGAAGAAGTCGTAGAAGTGGCAGCCAAAGGTGATGAAGACAAAACCAAAGGCCAAGAAGCCGAAGATGCCTGCAAGAGAAGAGGGACATCCATCTCCAGTTCAGCCAAACTCCAGTGACACTGAGACAAAGCCGCCGCACTGGCGCCGTGCCACCACCACCACAGCTTTGTCCCCTGCTGCCACCACCCCTGTGTGACTTCAGGGGACAAAATGTCCTCGTTCCCACTCTGGTTCCCCAGGGAATGGTGCTGGTGCAGCCCTCACCCAGGCGCAGCATGGTCTCGTTGATCTTGCTGGCCGCCTTCTCGCTCAGCAGCCCGGGGTGGTTGCTCTTGATGGAGAAGAGCGTCATGACCCCTGCGGGGAGGGTGAGGGTGTGTCAGGGTGTGGGGACAGCCACGGTGACCCCGTCCCTTCCCAGAGCTGAGCCACACCTACCCCGGATGAGGAAATAGCCCCCCACGATGAGAACGAGCCCGATGGGGGCCAGCACGAAGCCGGCTCGGTAGCGGTAGTTCTTGTAGCCCACGAAGCAGATGCCACTGACAGAGTCACCGTCCACCTGGCAGGGACAGCGACGGGGACAGCAGGGTCAGCTGGCTGTGGGTGTCACCCTGAGACGCCACCCCACAACGGTGGCCCCGTTATACCTGCGCCACGGCCAGGATGGCCACGGTGAGCACGAAGGGGATGGACCAGGTGATGAGGTGGAAGTAGGAGGTCTTGCCCAGCAGCGGCTGGTAGGTGGTGCCCAGGGCCTTGAAGGACGTGTGCCAGGCGTAGGTGAGCATGACAAACCAGATGACGCCCGACATCAGCGAGTAGTACACGATGACGAAGATGATGACGCAGGACAGCGTCTCGTTGGAGCTGTGGAGAGGCCAGAGCGTCATCCCACCCCGTGAGGGGACACACAGCAGGACGGGGAGCTCTGGGGACACAGGTGACACCTACGTGGGCTCGCCCAGCCGCATGGTGCCGTCGGCCCGGCACACGATCTCGTCGCGGGCGCCGTCCATGAACTGTGCCAGCCAGCCAATGCTGCCCACGAAGAAGCAGGCGTTGACGTAGAACAGGATGACGGCGGGGTAGCGGTTGGAGTTCCTCCAGTCGGCGACAAACGTGGCCTGGGAGGGGTGGAGAAAGGGACAGCTCGGTGCTGTTGGAGTGCGTGGCCCACCCTGGGTTCTCCCAGGGGGAGAAAAAGACAAGAGAGCAGAAAAAGAGCAGAGAACTCTGCTTGGAATGGGACTCTGGGCCAGGAATCTGCCTTTCCCCATGGCTGGGACCCTTTATCAATCTGCCTTTTCCCCGTGGCTGGGACCCCTTATCAATCTGCCTTTTCCCTGTGGCTGGGACCCCTTATCAATCTGCCTTTTCCCTGTGGCTGGGATCCCTTATCAATCTGCCTTTCCCTGTGGCTGGGACCCCTTATCAATCTGTTTTTGTCCCCATGGCTGGGACCCCTTATCAATCTGCCTTTCCCCATGGCTGCAACCCCTTATCAATCTGGTTTTGCCCCCGTGGTTGGGACTTTCTGTTAACTTGCTCCTACACCCCACTAGGACCTTGTAACTTTTGAGTAAGACCTCATACTTTGAACCCTTTGCCTTCAAGACTGATGCATTTATATAATAAACACCTTTGTAACAAGCAGAAACTGCTCTTGGCCTTTAAGACCCTACACCCCTGAACAGCTGGACACGGTGCCTTGTCCCCTTTTTGGGGACAGCTCCCCCTGAGCCTCACCAGGGTGAAGAAGGTGCAGAAGATGGTGACGGAGCTGAAGGCGGCGATGTAGACGTGCATCTCGCGGTGCTCCTTCTCGGTGAACAGCGGGTTCTGGCACTGGATGCCACAGCCCTCCACGTCCTCGTACCAGCTCTTGGGGTTGTCTGTCCTCACCAGCGGCGCCTCGCACTGCCCCGAGCTGTTGAACTTGATGTTCTGCACCTCGTTCTGACACAGGGGAAATGAGGCCGTGAGGAGGAGGAGGAGAGGGAGACACCCCCATGGCCAAGGTGGACATCAGTCCCCTGTGGAGGGCAGGGGGCAGCTGGGTTTCATGGCATCACCATGTGATCATGGAATGGTTTGGGTGGGAATGACCTCAAAGCCCGTCCAGTGTCACCTTCCACTGTCCCAGGCTACTCCAATGTCCAGCCTGGCCTTGGACACTCCCAGGGATTCACAGATTCTCTGGGAATTCCAGCCCACACCCTCCACACCCTCCCAGCCAGGAATTCCTGCCCAAGATCCCATCCAGCCCTGCCCTGTGGCACTGGGAAGCCATTCCCTGTGTCCTGTCCCTCCAGGCCTTGTCCCCAGTCCCTCTGCAGCTCTCCTGGAGCCCCTTCAGGACCTGGAATGTTCTGGAAGCTCTCTCTGGAGCCTTCCCTTCTCCAGGCTGGGAATTCCCAGCTCTCCCAGCCTGAGATTGGATCCATCTCCTCTCCAAGAAATCCATGGACCCAGGGGTCTCACTTGGAATCTCAGGAAACCATGAAGGGTCTCCCTTCCCTTGCCCTCTCTTTTCTCTCCCCATTTTCCATAAAAATCCCTCGGGATGGATTCTGAGTGTCCCAAATCCCAGGACCACTTTGCATGGGAAGAGATCTTAAAGCTCATTCCAGGGACACCTCCCTGATCCCAGGCTGCTCCAATCCTTCCTTGGACATTCCAGGGATCCAGGGATTCTCTGGCAATTCCAGCCCAGCCAGGAATTCCTTCCCAAGATCCCATCCATTGCTGCCCTGTGGCAGTGGGAAGCCATTCCCTGTGTCCTGTCCCTGCAGGCCTTGTCCCCAGTCCCTCTGCAGCTCTCCTGGAGCCCCTTCAGGCCCTGGAATGTTCTGGAAGCTCTCCCTGCAGCCTTCTCCTCTCCGGGCTGACCACCACCTCTCTTTTCTCACTGCAGAGAGTGACTTTCCCTCCTGTCCCCGTGTCCCCCTGCCGTACCGGGCACCCCTCGGGGAAGCGGTCCGTGGTGCACTTGAGGAAGTCGGGCCAGCCGCGCTCGCGCTCCACGATGGTGCAGGGTGCCCGTGTGGCCTGGCACAGGGTCTGGCTGGGCAGCTCCACCTGCCCATCCTCACACTTGGGCATGTAGACGGCGCACAGCAGGGGCTGGATGACGTCCCAGCAGCGTGGGGCGTTGCGCAGGCCTGTGGGGAGGGGACAGCATTGTCACCAACCCCGGCACGGCCACCTCCTGCTGTCCCCACAGCACCCACACTGTGCTGGGACCCTCTTCAGGGCCCTCCTGCTGTCCCCACAGCACCCACATGGCACTGGGAGCCCTCTGTAGGGCCCTCCTGCTGTCCCCACAGCACCCACATGGCACTGGGAGCCCTCTGTGGGGCCCTCCTGCTGTCCCCACAGCACCCACACTGTGCTGGGACCCTCTTCAGGGCCCTCCTGCTGTCCCCACAGCACCCACATGGCACTGGGAGCCCTCTGTGGGGCCCTCCTGTTGTCCCCACAGCACCGGGATCCCTCTGTAGGGCCCTCCTGCTGTCCCCACAGCACCCACATGGCACTGGGAGCCCTCTGTAGGGTCATCCTGCTGTCCCCACAGCACCCACACTGTGCTGGGACCCCTCTGTGGGGCTCTCCTGCTGTCCCCACAGCTCCCACACAGTGCTGGGACCCTCTTTAGGGCCCTTCTGCTGTCTCCCCAGCACCTACATGGCCCTGGGACCCTCTTTAGGGCCCTCCTGCTGTCCCCACAGCACCACACTGTGCTGGGACACTCTTTAGGGCCGTCCTGCTGTCCCCACAGCACCAGGATCCCTCTGTAGGGCCCTTCTGCTGTCCCCACAGCACCCACATGGCAGTGGGACCCATCTGTGGGGCCTTCCTGCTGTCCCCACAGCATCCACATGGCACAGGGACCCCTCTGTGGGGCCCTCCAGCTGTCCCCATAACATCCATACAGCACTGGAACCCCTCTGTGGGGCTCTCCTGCTGTCCCCATAACACCCACACAGCGCTGGGACCCTCTTTAGGGCCGTCCTGCTGTCCCCATAACACCCACATGGCACTGGGACCCCTCTGTAGGGCCATCCTGCTGTCCCCATAACACCCACACAGCACTGGGACCCCTCTGTAGGGCCCTCCTGCTGTCCCCATAACACCCACACAGCACTAGGACCCCTCTCTGAGGCCCTCCTGCTGTCCCCACAGCACCCACATGGCACTGGGAGCCCTCTGTGGGGCCCTCCAGCTGTCCCCACAGCACCCACACTGTGCTGGAACCCCTCTGTAGGGCCTCTGGGGCACCATGCCCATCACCAGGGCTGTCCCTCCATACTGTACCCCCTATACTGCTCTTGTCCACACTGTGCCCACCCCCAGCCCTATATAAACCATTTCCTATATGTCCCTACCCCCAGCCCCTGATAAACCCTTTTCTATATTGCAGCCATCCCCAGACTCCTGCTATACAAGTATCTGTTCTGCACGCATGCCCTACCTCTCACTACCCAGCTGTATGAACCCACCCCAGACTCCTGCTGTAGAGTTTTCTATGCTGTACCCATCTCTGAGGCTGTTCTGTACTGTTCCCCCTCTACACCACACCCTGAACCCCAACCTCCTGCTCCCCTCCACATCTCACTATCTCCACTCCTCTGCTGTTCAGATTTCTGTCCTGTGCCCATCCCCAGACACCCACAGCACTGCTCCCCTCTACACTGCACCTATCTCCAGTCCCTTTTCAATCAGTTTTCTATAGTGTACCCATCTCTGGGCCCACCCTACTGCTCTGTATACTGTACCCATTCCCTGTACCCCACTACAGATTTTTCTGTACTGCTCCTACCTCTGGGCTTGTGCTGTCCCATTTCCAGCCCCTGTACCCCAATCTACTGCTGCCCTCTGTACCGTACCCATCTACAATGTTTTGTTACACAGTTCTCTGCACTGTACTCATTCCAGGACCCCTGGATGCAGTTTTCTATACTGTACCCATCCCCAGCCCTTTGCTATGCACTTTTCTATACTCTACCTATCCCCAGCCCTTTGCTATAAAGTTTTCTATAGTGCACCCATCTCCCTCTATAAAGTTTTTATACTGTACCCATCCCCAGCCCTTTGCTAAGCAGTTTTCTATACTCTATCCATTCCTAGCCCTTTGCTATACAGTTTTTTATACTGTACCCATCCCCAGGCCAGTGCTACAGTTTTCTGTACTTTACTTATCCCTACTCCCCCTCTATACAGTTTTCTATACTGTACCCATCCCCAGCCTCCCTCTATAAAGTTTTGTATACTGTACCCATCCCCAGCCCTTTGCTAAGCACTTTTCTATACTGTACTCATGCCCAGCTCCATGCTAGTCTCTTTTCTATCCTGTATGCATCCCTACTCCTCTATAAAGTTTTCTATACTCTACCCATCCCCAGCCCTGTGCTATGCACTTTTCTATCCTGTACCCATCCCCAGCCGCCCTCTACAAGTTTTCTATACTGTACCCATCCCCAACCCTTTGCTATGCACTTTTCTATACTCTACCCATCCCCACCCCTTTGCTATGCACTTTTCTATACTGTTCTCATGCCCAGCTCCCTGCTAGTCACTTTTCTATCCTGTACCCATCCCCAGTTCCCCTCTATAAAGTTTTCTATACTGTACCCATCCCCAGCCCTTTGCTATGCACTTTTCTATACTGTACCCATCCCCAGCCCCCTGCTATGCACTTTTCTATCCTGTATCCATCCCCATTACTCCTCTATAAAGTTTTCTATACTGTACCCATCCCCAGCCCTTTGCTAAGCACTTTTCTGTACTCTACCCTTCCCCAGCCCTGTGCTATACACTTTGCTATACACTTTTCTGTACTGTACCCATCCCCACCCCCCTCTATAAAGTTTTCTTTACTGTACCCATCCCCAGCCCCCTGCTAGTCACTTTTCTATCCTGTACCCATCCCAGCTCCCCGTACTACACCCAACTCCCCCCTCCAATCTCCCCCGTCACCTCGCTGCCCTCCCTTCACCGCTCCCCATCCCCCTCCAGCCCCATCCCGGGCCTCTCCCTCAACTCTCCCCGCTCCCGGTGCCGTCCCGTCCGTACCGGACCAGAGCAGCAGCTTCCCGTGCGCCTCCTCCTGCGAGGCGGAGTCGGTGGCCAGCAGCGTGGAGGTGGCGGCGTAGGGCAGCGCCGAGCCCAGGCAGGCGCCGAAGCGGAGCCGCTCGCAGGGCGCGGGGCGGCGGCAGCGCGGGGGCCCGGCCGAGGCGTTGGGGGCGGCGGGGCAGCGGCCGCCCAGAGCCAGCGCCAGGGCCAGCGCCAGAGCCCAGCGCCGCCCGCCGCGGCCAGGCCACATCGCGGCGGTGCTCGGCGGGTTTAGGGCGGCTCGGAGCGGGGCGAGGGGCCCGCCATGGCCCCTCCGCCTTTGTTGGGCTCGCCGGGAGCGAGCGGAGCGGCCCCGCTGCTCCTCCTCCTCCTCCTCCTGCTCCGCCGCCGCCGCCCGCGGCCCGGCCCGGCCCGCGCCCCCCGCCGGGGCGGGCTGAGGGAGGGACCGCGGGGGAAGCGCTGCGGAGGGTAAGAGACGCGATTTGTGAGGGGAAAGGAGCTTTTTGTCAGGGGGAAAAGTCGCTGGAAAAGTGAGGGGAAAGTCTTTTTTTTGTGAGGGAAAAGTTCCCCTTTTGTGAGGGTAAATGTTCCTCTCGTGAGGAAAGAGTCACTTTCGGTGAGGAGAAGTTTGCTTTTTCTGAGGAAAAGTTGCTTTTTGTGAGGTAAAGGTGGCTTTTTGTGAGGGAAAGGTCACTTTTTGTGAGGGAAAAAGTGGCTGAAAAGAGAGGGGAAAGTACTTTTTTTTAGGGAGGAAAAGGTCTCCCTCACAAAACGCCTTTGTGAGGGAAAGTTCCTTTCGTGAGGAAAAAGTGGCTAAAAAGAGAGGAAAAAGTCCTTGTTTTGGGAGGAAAAAGTCCCCCTCACAAAACGCATTTGTGAGGGAAAGCTCCTTTCGTGAGGAAAAAGTTGCTTTTGTGAGAAAAAGTCACTTTTTGTGGGGAAAAGATTCCCTTTTTCTGAGGGAAAAGTTCCTTTTTGTGCATAAAAACTCACTCCTGAGGAAAAAAGTAATTTTTTGTGAGGGAAAGGTTTTTTTCTGAAGAAAAAGTTCCTTTTTATGAGGAAAAAGTCACTCTTGTGAGGAAGAAGTCCCTTTTTGCGAAGAAAATGTCCCTTTTGTGATGAAAAAGTTCCCTTTTCGTGAGAAAAAACTCACTCGTGAGGAAAAAATACCCTTTAGTGAGAGAAAAGTTCCTGGTTTTGAGGAAAAAGTCTCTTTTTGTTAAGAAAAAGTCACTATTTGTGAGGGAAAAGTTCATTGTTATGAAGAAAAGGCCCAATTTTGGAAGTAAAAAGTGACTTTTGTGACAAAAACATCACTTTATATGAGGAAAATAGCAATTTTGTGAGGGAAAGGTCCTTCTTAGGAGGAAAATGTCCTTTTTTTCTGTGAAATAAAATGTCTTTGTGAGTAAAAAGTTACTTTTTGGAAGTGAAAATTTATCTTTGGGGGAAAGAAGGCACTTCTGGGAGGAGAAAAGTTGGGTTTGGGGGAAGAAAAGTCATTTTTGGGGGATGAAAAGTAATTGATTGGGAGAGAAAAGTTTCCATTTGTAGGTAAAACTCATTTTGGGGGAAGTCACTTTTTGGGAACAAGAGTTGCTTTGGGGGAAAGTTACTTTTTTAAGGGAATAGTTACTTTTGTGGGGTAAAAGTCACTTTTCAGAGACAAAAGATTTTTTTCTGGGGGAAAAAAAGTTACTTTTTTTGAGAGGGGAGTACTCTTTTTGGGGAAAGATAAATTTTAGGAGAGAAGAGACAATTTGGGGGGAGAAAACTTGATTTTTGTGGAGGAAGTTAAATTTTTGAGGTAAGTTACTTTTTTTGTGGGGAAAAATCAGTTTGGCAGGGACAGAAGACACTTTTGGGAGAAGAAAAGTTGTTTTTTGCAGACAAGTCCCTTTAGAGGGAAGAAAAGTTGCTTTTTGGGGAGAAAAAACAGGATTTTTGGAGGAGAAAAGCCACTTTTTTTGGAGAGCAGCTACTTCTTAGAGTAAACTTGCTTTTTGGGGGGAGAAGCAGCTCTTCGGAGGGGAAGTTTTGGGAAAAAAAGTGAATTTCTGAGGGGAAAAATCCCTTTTTTTGCGGGGAGGTGCCATTCCTCGGAGCAGCAACCGCTTCTGGGGGAAGAAATCACATTTCGGCGGGGGGTGAGGTGGATTTTGAGGGGAAAAAAAGCCAAAAAAAGGGAATTTTTTGGATGGGAGAGAAGCCTCCGGGCCGCACACAAAGAGCCGGGCGCTGGGCCGCATCCCGGCTCCCTCCGCGGGAGGGACCACCCAGCCCGAGAAAATTAAAAGCAAAAAAAAACCCAACCTAAAACCCAACCCCAAAAAAACTCCACCCACGGGTTTGCGACAGCTCCGAGAGGGCCGGGCCAGGCCGAGGCCGCTTTCCCCACCTTGTTTTGGGGTCTCAGAGCAGGGCGGGGTGGTGGCACGGTGTGCGGGTGGCCTCAGTGTGTCCCCAGGGCCACCGCGGTGTCCCCAGCACAGCCTGGCAGAGCTCGGAGGGTCCGGCCTCGTGTCTTTATTGTCCGTGAAAGCCGAGGAACCGACAGGCACCCCCCGGCTGTGCCCTTGGCTGTCCCCGCACCCAGGGGACACCGGCACGGACACCCGGCCATGCGGGGAATGTCCCCAGTCCGGGCGAAGGCAGCTCGGTGCACGGACAGACAGACGGACAGACGGACAGACGGACAGACGTCCTTCTCCAGCACACACGGAGAAGGGGAAGCACATCCCAGTGCGAAGCTTTGTGCACCAGCAGGACAGACAGACAGACAGACAGCGATTCCCCGGCGCTGCTCCAGCTCGGCACCACCTCCAGGCCGAGCCCAGCGCCGGCTGCCAAAGGCACGGAGCTCTCCAGGGCCCCTCCGCAGCCACGGCGGATCCGCATTCCCTCCTCTCCAGGGAAGGCCCTCGGGCTCTCCCCGCGGAGCCGGGGGTTGGGAATGCCCCCGGGAGCGCCGCTCAGTACCAGGGGTCTGCCCGGTGCTGCTGGTTGTAGAGCTGCAGCTTGATCTGGTCACGGATCTGGTTGATGAGGAGCTGAGCCAGGACGATGCCCACCAGCTGCAGGGATGGGAGAGGGACGGGGAGAAGGGAAAGGAGAGAGGAAGGGAGTGGGAAAAGGAGGGGAGAGGGATGGAGAGAGGAAAGAGGGATAGATAAGAGGGAGGGGAAGATGGAGGAGAAGGAGGGGATGGAGAGAGGGAAAGGGCAAGTGGGATAAAGGGAAGGGGAAAAGGAGAAGGGGGGAGAAAGAGCACGGGGAGAGGAAGAAGGAGGAGAGGGGAAGGGGAAGGGGAAAGGGAAAGGGAAAGGGAAGAGGGGAGGAAGAGGAAGGGGAGAGGAGGGAGGAGAAGGGAAGAGGAAGGGGAAGAGGGAAGGAAATGAGAGAGGAAGGGGGAAAGGGAAAAGGAAGGGGGAAAGGGAAGAGGAGAGGGGGAGAGAAAGGGAGAGGGAGGGAAGGGGAAGGTGAAGAGGAAGAGGAAGGAGAGAAAAGCAAGAGAACGGGAAAAAAAAAGAGCAAGAGGGAGGGGGGAGAGGGAGGAAGAGGAAGGAGAGAGGGAGGCATTCAGCGACACCAGGCAGTGTCACCCCACACCCCCTATGCCTGACATTTCTGTCACTCCCCCACCCCAAATCCCATCCCAATCAGCCACCATTAGGGCAGCTCCCCACAAAAACCCCACAAAGCAGAGCTTTGGGACGGACCCCTCTCCCCCCAGTGCCCCACCCCGTACCTGGGGCAGGGCCAGCCCCAGGGTGATGCCCCCCAGCAGGAAGAGGTTGCTGTGGGTCCAGTTGACCAGCTTGTCGATGCAGCCGTTGGTGTGGATGAAGGCACTGGCCTCCAGGTAGCCCCTGGCCTGCATCCCGTGGCCACACATGGTGTTGATGACGGCCTGGCAGAGGGGACAGAGCACAGAGGGGCTGGGCAGGACACGCTGGGGTCTCTGCTCGTGGGGTCACCAGCAGCTCTGGCCCTGGCCTTGGTGGGGTGTCCCCTTCCTTGGTGTCCCCACGCCAGCCCAAAGAGCCAATTCCAGCTCTGAGGAGGGAGAATTCTCCCCCATGTCACCACAGCATTTCCACTCAGGAGTCCCCAAACACAAAGGTTGGGATGGGGAACCCAAACCCAGAGGGTGGATTTGGGGACACAAAGCCAGAAGGTGGGATGGAGGAGCCCACACCTGGAGTGTGGATGGGGAACCCAAACCTGGTGAGTTTTGGGGTCTCAAACCCAGAGCGTGGGATGGGGGAACCCAGACCCAGAAGGTGGATGGGGAACCCAGAATGTGGATGGGGAACCTAAACCCAGAGTGTGGGATGGGGAATCCAAACCCAGAGTGTGGGATGGGAAACCCAAACCCAGAAGGTCGATGTGGGAACCCAAACCCAAAAGTGGATGGGGGAACCCAAACCCCAAAGGTGGATGGGGAACCCAAACCCAGAGTGTGGGATGGGGGAACCCAAACCCAGAGTGTGGGATGGGGGAACCCAAACCCCAAAGGTGGATGGGGGAACCCAAACTCAGAGTGTGAGATGGGGAACCCCAAAGGTGGATGGGGAACCCAGAAGGTGGATGGGGGAACCCAAACCCAGAGTGTGAGATGGGGAACCCAAACCCAGAAAGTGGATGGGGAACCCAAACTCAGAGTGTGAGATGGGGAACCCCAAAGGTGGATGGGGAACCCAGAAGGTGGATGGGGGAACCCAAACCCAGAGTGTGGGATGGGGAACCCAAACGCAGAAGGTGGATGGGGAACCCAAACCCTGAAGGTGGATGGGGAACTCAGAAGGTGGATGGGGAACCTAAACCCAGAGTGTGGGATGGGGGAACCCAAACCCAGAGTATGGAATGAGGGGACCAAAACCCAGAGTGTGGGATGGGGAACCTAGAATGTGGGATGGGGAACCCAAACCCCAAAGGTGGATGGCAGAACCCAAACCCATAAGGTGGATGGGGAACCCAAACCCAGAAGGTGGATGGGGAACCCAAACCCCAAAGGTGATTGGCAGTACCCAAACCCCAAAGGTGGATGGGGTCCATCCGTTGCCACCACTGTGTTCCCTCCCCTGGGGCAGGGCTCTGGGCTCCTGGGATGGTCCCCGAGGCCACCCCAGGACTGACCTGGGTTGTGTCCTGCAGGCAGCAGGAGAAGGGCACGGAGCAGCGCTCACGGCTGGGGTTGGTGGCCGTGCAGTTGAAGTACATGTTCTGGGACCAGTCCTTGTAGGAGACACCCCCGCAGCAGCTGAACTGTGGGCAGGGCACGGGGCTCAGTGTGGGCAGGGGGACAGGGCACGGGGCTCAGTGTGGGCAGGGGGACAGGGGGACAGGGCACGGGGTCAGTGTGGGCAGGGGGACAGGGGGACAGGGCACGGGGCTCAGTGTGGGCAGGGGGACAGGGGGACAGGGCACGGGGTCAGTGTGGGCAGGGGGACAGGGGGACAGGGCACGGGGCTCAGTGTGGGCAGGGGGACAGGGCACGGGGCTCAGTGTGGGCAGGGGGACAGGGGGGACAGGGCACGGGGTCAGTGTGGGCAGGGGGACAGGGGGACAGGGCACGGGGCTCAGTGTGGGCAGGGGGACAGGGGGACAGGGCACGGGGTCAGTGTGGGCAGGGGGACAGGGGGACAGGGCACGGGGCTCAGTGTGGGCAGGGGGACAGGGCACGGGGCTCAGTGTGGGCAGGGGGACAGGGGGACAGGGCACGGGGTCAGTGTGGGCAGGGGGACAGGGGGACAGGGCATGGGGCTCAGTGTGGGCAGGGGGACAGGGGG
This sequence comes from Acrocephalus scirpaceus scirpaceus, assembly GCA_910950805.1. Lineage (NCBI taxonomy): Eukaryota > Metazoa > Chordata > Aves > Passeriformes > Sylviidae > Acrocephalus > Acrocephalus scirpaceus. Next base: position 986,584 of record OU383777.1, read on the forward strand.
ACAGGGCACGGGGCTCAGTGTGGGCAGGGGGACAGGGGGACAGGGCACGGGGTCAGTGTGGGCAGGGGGACAGGGGGACAGGGCACGGGGTCAGTGTGGGCAGGGGGACAGGGCACGGGGTCAGTGTGGGCAGGGGGACAGGGCATGGGGTCAGTGTGGGCAGGGGGACAGGGGGACAGGGCACGGGGTCAGTGTGGGCAGGGGGACAGGGCACGGGGCTCAGTGTGGGCAGGGGGACAGGGGGACAGGGCACAGGGCTCAGTATGGGCAGGGGGGACAGGGCATGGGGCTCAGTGTGGCCCATGAGGTCAGGGGGACAGGGCACGGGGCTCAGTGTGGGCAGGGGGACAGGGGGACAGGGCACGGGGCTCAGTGTGGGCAGGGGGACAGGGCACTCAGGGCTGTCTGTGCCCCCCAGCTGTCCCCAACCTCCCCCTGCCCCATCAGGACATCCCTGTGAACATCAAATCCTCTTGGAACAGCCATCCAACATCCCCAGCCTGTGCTACCCCACGGATTTAAGTCATACAGAAGTGGGGACATGTCCTCTGTTGGATTATGCCCTTTTCTGACTTAGACATGGGGCAATTGAGAGGCATTTTAAACCCTTTTATTCTATTTTCAGTCTCATGTGAAGGGTGAGACAGTACAGATGTTACAGCTCACGCCATCACAATCAGAACCTAAACTATCTCCTAATTACATTACAAGCGTTTCTTGGCCTATCAGCTTTTGCACAAAATGCTGTTAATGCCTTAAAGCAAATCATCTAAAATCACCCCTCATGGGTCCTACAATGCACCTTTCACAGTTTATTTCTCCAAAGTATCTTATTTGCAAAGCTATCTTTTGAAATTTGTTTCTACTTCCATTTATCTCTCAATGTCTGTCCCATTCCATGGCATTTCTAAATCAGCATTTCTTGTCTCAAAACTTGCCTACAGATGCACAAGACTATGTAAGCCTGCTGCCAAGCTTTAAAAATTCTCTACAAATCCATTTCCCACAGCTCCCCTCCGTTGGAGGGACACCCCAACCCTGCAGGCCCCCCCATGTCACCTCCTTCTGCCCGAAATCGATGAGGTTCTGCAGGTCCAGGTCATCCCGGTAGTGCACGATGGCCCCGTTGATGATCTCGCTGACCTTCCCTCGTGCCTGGGGGGCAAATGGGGGGGGGACACCAGCGAGGCTCAGTTTTCCTCCCCAAACATCCCAGAAATCGCCAAAAAAATTCCTGAATTCTGTCCCCAAAATTATCCCAAAAAATCCTGGATTTCCGCCCCAAATATCCCAAAAATCACTAAAAAAAAAATCCCAAATCCCATCCTCAAAACCATCCCCAAAAAATCCTGAATTTCCTCCCCAAATATACTGGGAATCACCCCCAAAAAATCCCAATTCCCTTTCCCAAAATTATCCCCGAAGAATCCCAAAGTCCGTCCTCAAGACCATCCTGAAAAAACCCCAAATTTCCTCCCCAAATATCCCAAAAATCACACTCAAAAAAATATTCCCAAATCCCATCCTCAAAATCATCCCCCAAAAATCCCAAATCCCGTCCTCAAAATCATCCCCAAAAAATCCCAAATTTCCTCCCCAAACATATACTGGGAATCATCCCCAAAAAATCCCAAATCCCCTTCCTGAAATTATCCCCCCAAAAAATCCCAAATCCCATACTCAAAACCATCCCCAAAAAACCCCAACCTTCCTCCCCAGATATCACAAAAAAAAATTTACCAAATTCCGTCCTCAAAATCATCCCTCCAAAATAACCCAAATATCCCAGGAATCGCCACAAAAAATATCCCAAATCCTGTCCTCAAAATCATCTCCATAAAATTTCCCAAATCCCGTCCTCAAAATCATCCCCAAAAAATCCCAAACTTCCTTCCCAAACATCCCCAAAATCACACAAAAAAAAATCCCCAAATACCATCCTCAAAACCATCCCCCAAAAAATCCCAAATTTCCTCTCCAGACACCCCAAAAATCACCAAAAAAAATTCCCAAATTCCCAAAAAAACCCCAAACTTCCTCCCCAGATATCACCAAAAACGTTTCCAAATTCCGTCCTCAAAATCATCCCCCTAAAAAATCCCAAATATCCCAGGAATCGCCGCAAAAAAATCCCAAATTCCGTCCTCAAAATCTTCCCCCAAAAACCCCAAACTTCCTCCCCGAATATCCCCAAAATCACAAAAAAAAAAAAAAACCCAAATCTCGTCCTCAAAACCATCCCCAAAAAATCCCAAACATCCCCAAAATCACACAAAAAAATTCCCAAATTCCATCCTCAAAACCATCCCCTAAAAATCCCAAATTTCCTCCCCAGACACCCCAAAATCACACAAAAAAAAATCCCAAATTCCATCCTCAAAATCATCCCCTAAAAACCCCAAATTTCCTCCCCAGACACCCCAAAATCACACAAAAAAAATCCCAAATTCCATTCTCAAAACCATCCCCTAAAAATCCCAAATTTCCTCTCCAGACACCCCAAAAATCGCCCAAAAAAATCCCAAATTTCCTCCCCAGACACCCCAAAAATCATCAAAAAAAATCCCAAATTTCACCCCTAAATTCCCAAAAAGACCCCAAATCCCTCCCCAAACATCCCACAGCAGGACAGGAGCGGGGTCACCCCTCTGCACCTTATCAGAGAAGACAAAGCCCAGCACGCCGACCGCCAGCTGCAGGAGGAAGATGATGGTCAGGCAGACGGAGAACTGCAGGAAAACAAATGTGACAGCGAGGAGACCATGGAGGACACTGAGGTGCCACCAGTGTCCCCAGCAGTGTCCCCCCCAGCCCTGCCAGGACTCACCACCTGCAGCAGGCAGATGTTCTCCCTCAGCGAGCCCACGCAGCCGCAGAAGGTGATGAGGAAGGTGAGGACGCCCACCATGATGAGGAGGATGGCGGGGTCCACCGCCAGGCACGCCACGGCCGCCTCTGTCACGGCCAGCTGTCACCGCCACGGCCACGGCGGCCACCACCCCACAGCCCCCTCCAGCTCACCTGCGTGCTTCAGCAGCCGGGCGTAGACCCCCACGGCCACCATCACCATGGAGATCACCTGCAGGGGGACAGAGGTGACACCGCGGGTGTCATCGCCACCGGGCCACACCCATGGGTCCCCATCTGTCACCTGTCAGAGTCAGGGATGCAAAGCAGAGCTGCAGCCCTGACTCGGTTTGTCCTTGTCACACCGGGGTCCATCATGTCCCCTCCTGCTGGGATGTCACACCTGTTCCCACCTACTGGGCGGTCACACCTGTGTCCCCACTTACTGGGAGGTCACCTGTGTCCTCACTTACTGGGATGTCACACTGTCCCCAACTACTGGGAGGTCACCTATGGTGCCACCTCCTGCCAGGTCGTCACCTCTGTCCCCACCTCCTGCCAGGTCACGTCTGTCCCCACCTCCCGTGAGGTCACCTCTGTCACCTCTGTCCCCACCTCCCAGGAGGTCACCTGTGTCCCCCCCACCCCGGCAGGTCACCTCTGTCCCCACCTACTGGGAGGTCACCTTTGTCCCCACATACTGGGAGGCCACCTCTGTCCCCACTTACTGGGATGTCACACTGTCCCCAACTACTGGGAGGTCACCTATGGTCGCACCTCCTGCCAGGTCGTCACCTCTGTCCCCACCTCCTGCCAGGTCACGTCTGTCCCCACCTCTCGTGAGGTCACCTCTGTCACCTCTGTCTCCACCTACTGGGTGGTCACAACTGTCCCCACCTCCTGCGAGGTCACCTCTGTCCCCACCTCCTGGGAGGTCACCTCTGTCCCCATCTCTTGGGCAGTCACCTCTGTCCCCACCTCCTGGGCAGTCACCTGTGTCCCCACCTCCTGGGCAGTCACCTCTGTCCCCACCTCCTGGGAGGTCACCTCTGTCCCCACCTACTGGGAGGTCACCTGTGTCCCCACTTACTGGGATGTCACACTGTCCCCAACTACTGGGAGGTCACCTATGGTCGCACCTCCTGCCAGGTCACGTCTGTCCCCACCTCTCGTGAGGTCACCTCTGTCACCTCTGTCCCCACCTACTGGGAGGTCACACCTGTGTCCCCACTTACTGGGAGGCCACCTCTGTCCCCACCTACTGGGAGGTCACACTGTCCTCAACTACTGGGAGGTCACCTATGGTGCCACCTCCTGCCAGGTCGTCACCTCTGTCCCCACCTCCTGCCAGGTCACGTCTGTCCCCACCTCCCGTGAGGTCACCTCTGTCACCTCTGTCCCCACCTCCCAGGAGGTCACCTGTGTCCCCCCCACCCCAGCAGGTCACCTCTGTCCCCACCTACTGGGAGGTCACCTTTGTCCCCACATACTGGGAGGCCACCTCTGTCCCCACTTACTGGGATGTCACACTGTCCCCAACTACTGGGAGGTCACCTATGGTGCCACCTCCTGCCAGGTCGTCACCTCTGTCCCCACCTCCTGCCAGGTCACGTCTGTCCCCACTTCTCGTGAGGTCACCTCTGTCACCTCTGTCTCCACCTCCTGGGTGGTCACCTGTGTCCCCACCTCCTGCGAGGTCACCTCTGTCCCCACCTCCTGGGAGGCCACCTCTGTCCCCTCTGTCCCCACCCACCAGCCAGCGCTGTTCCTCTACGGGTGGCTGCACACAGGGACGTGGTTAATGGGCAGCGAGAAACTTCCTCAAAAATAGGATTGTAAACACGGAAATAACCGGCAAAAAAACCCCACTCTGCAAAAAAACCCCCCACAAAAGCGTTAAAAACCCCCTGAAACATAAAAAACCCCCCCAAACCTCCCAAGTCTCCAAAATGTTTTTAAAAAGTCTCTGAAATGTAAAAAAATACTCAAAACAAAACTTCTCAAAACCAAAAAAATCCCTCAAAATATTAAAATAAAATCGAAAAGGCTCTCAAAGATGGAAAAGCGTGGCTTCCCTGCAGGAGATACCCCTGGAGTGGGCTGGGGACAAGAGGGGCTCTGTCCCCTCTCTGGGGGGGCTGTCACCTGTGTGGGGACAGGAAGGGTCCCGGTGACACGGTGAGGGGGATCCAAAGGACCCCAAAACCCCTCGGGGAATGGGGAACCCCCTTCTGTAATGGGGGATCCCAGTGGGGTCCAGGGATGGGGACACTCCCAGGAATGAGGGGTCACAGGGGGGTGCTGGGGTTGGGGGGCTCCAGGGGTCCCGAGAGGATTCCTGTGGGGATCAGGGGTGGGGACAGCTCCAAAGTTAAGGGGTTCCTAGTGGGGTCCTGGGGATGGAGGTGGGTCAGGGGATCCCGGGAATGTGGGGTCCCAAATAGGGCCAGGGGTGGAAAGAGGGCCGGGGGTCACTGGGGATGGGGGATCCCAAAAGGGTTCAGGGATGGGGACAGTCCCAAGGGCTGGGGGTCCTGGTGGGATCTCAGGGATGGGGGATCCCAAAAGGATCCCAATAGCGTTCACGGATGGAGACAGTCCCAAGGGCTGGGGGGTCCCAAGGGCTGGAGGGTCCCGGTGGGATCTCAGAGATGGGGGATCCCAAAAGGATCCCAATAGCGTTCAGGGATGGAGACAGTCCCAAGGGATGAGGGGTCCCTGGGGATTGGGGATCCCAATAGGATCCCAATAGGGTTCAGGGATGGTCTCCATCCAGTCCCAAGGGCTGGGGGTCCTGGAGATGGAGAATCCCAAAAGGCTTCAGGGATGGAGACAGTCCCAAGGGCTGGGGGTTCCGGTGGGATCTCAGGGATAGGGGATCCCAAAAGGATCCAAATAGGGTTCAGGGAAGGAGACAGTCCCAAGAGCTGGGGGGTCCCGGTGGGATCTCAGGGATGAGGGATCCCAAAAGGGTTCAGGGATGGACACAATCCCAAGGGCTGAGGGGGTCCCAGTGGGATCTCAGGGATGGGGGATCCCAAAAGGGTTCAGGGATGGAGATAATCCCAAGGGCTGGGAGGTCCCGGTGGGATCTCAGGGATGAGGGATCCCAAAAGGATCCCAAAAGGGTTCAGGGACGGAGACAGTCCTAAGGGATGAGGGGTCCTGGGGATGGGGGATCCCAATAGGATCCCAATAGGGTTCGGGGATGGCGGCAGTCCCAAGGGCTGTGGGTCCCGGTGGGATCTCAGGGATGGGGGTCCCGGGGGTCCCGGGGGTCCCGGGGATGGCGGTGTCCCAATGGGGTGCAGGGATGGGGACAGCCCCGCGGTCCTTCGGGGCTGGGGTGTCCCGGTGTCCCCGAACTCACCCAGAAGAGCAGGTTGAAGAAGAAGAGCACGTACTTGGCCACCGGGCTCACGAAGGAGAAATCGTCCCCGAGGGGCCCGGCGGGGACCGCCGCTCGCCTCTCCATGGCCGAACGGGGCCGAGCGGGGCCGAGCGGGGCCGAACGGGGCCGACAGGGGACGAGCGAGGACGAACCGAGCCGAGCGGGACCGATCACCGCTTCGCCCCTCAGAGAGCCCAGCCCCGCCTCCTCCCCTTCCCGCCCGCTCATTGGCTGGACCCTCTCACTCTGCCTTTCTATTGGTTAATCATGCAGTCACTTAACCTCCTTAGTCCCGCCTCCCGCACGGTGTGGCGCTGCCGCACCTGTCGGTGCCTTAAAGGGCCAGCGCACCCCGCCCGCATGGCGTACGGAGCCCAAATTTGGGTCGGGCCCAAATCCCGCCCGGGCGATCCCGCCCTTCCCGAAACTGCCCGGACTGTGAGCTCCGTGCCCAGAGAACCCCGCAGCTTGGAGGGATTGCTGAATTTTATAATTACGGCTATAATTCGTAATTGATTTCTGCCCCAGGTGACAGTCCTTGAAGGGACAGCAGTGACACAGGGGAGTTGTCATCCCTGAACCGTGGCCAGCTGAGGGGATTGGGGTTTTCCTGAAAGGACGTGGCTGAGTGTCCGACCCAAATTTGCTGAAATCAGCCCCAAACCCTCCAGTGCTGACACTGTGTCCTTGGTGACTTCTCCATCACAGGGAAGTGGGAGCCCAAACCACATCCATTCCCTCTGCTGCCAAAACCGGGACGCTTGGGGGGGATCCTGGGACACGAGGAAGCAACAGGTTCCTTCCCAAACGGGATCCAACCCTCAAATCCCATTTTTTGGGGATGAATTTTGCCCTATTTTTTTGCCTCACATTGCAGGTTTCTTGGCTGATGCAGGCAGAGACAAGAGCTGTCACCTTGTCCCACCATGATGTCACCTTGTCCTGTCACCCTTTCCTTGGAGGGAGCAATAATTTAATTTATTGTTTATAATTTAATTTGCTGTTATTACATTTTTTATTATTCTAAGCCCTGCTGGAAATCCCCTGGGAGCAGATGCTGGCACGGCCCTTTCCGGAGGAAGATGAGATCTTCAGACAGAGGAACCAAAACCAAAAACCCCCTTTGTGCTTTTAGGGTCACAGAGGAGCCAGCCCCAGCCCCAGAACAGCCATTTCCTGGGGATGCTGCTGGGAGGAGCCCCCAAATGTTGGTGGGGTCTCCAGAGACCCTTCAGAGAACCCACGAGGTCTTGGTGGGGTTGAACCTCATGGAGAAATTTCTGACCCTACAATAAACACGATGGATGCCAGGCTTGGATGTCCACCCTTTGGATCTGTGTGTCCGTGTGCTTCCCAAAAAATCCACCTGTCCATCCATGGGGTTTGTGTGTGTCCACCCATCAGATCCGTTCTCCCGTGGATGTGTCGCAATGGATGTGTCCCAATGGGATGGGATCCGTGGGGTGGCATCAATGGGATGGGATGGGATCCATGGGATGGGATGGGATTCATGGGATGGGATGGGATGGGATGGGATCCATGGGCTGGGATGGGATCCAGGGGATGGCATCAATGGGATGGGATGGGATCCATGGGATGGGATGGGATCCAGGGGATGGGATGGGATGGGATCCAGGGGATGGGATCCATGGGATGGGATTCATGGGACCCATGGGATGAGATGAGACTGGATGGGATCCATGGGATGGAATGGGATCCATGGGATGAAATTGCATGGGATGGGATCCATGGGATGAGACAGGATGGGATCCGTGGGATGGAATGGGATGGGATCCATGGGATGGGATCCAATGGGATGGGATGGGATCCATGGGATGGGAATGGCACGGGGCAGGGATGAAGAGGAGGGCACAGGGAAGGAGAAGGGTTCTCTGATGCCGCCCCTGAGCCGCAGTGGTCACCACGGGAAGAGGAGAAGGAGGAGGGAGGGGGGCAGCAGGCCAGGGAGCCCCCGGGATGCTGCAGGACCCCAAATATCCCAAATTTCCCCCTCGGCGCCTTTGGGATGCGGGCGGGACAAGGGGCGTGGCCATGGATGAGGGGGCGTGGCCATGGCAGAGAACAGGCAGCTATGCGGCCATATATGGTATAGTGGGCGTGTCCGTGGGCGGGGCCAGCCCGGCCCCTCCGCCGACAGCGCCGCCCTGTGGCCGTGAGGGAACGAGCGCGCTTGGGGACCCCCGGGACCCCACAGCCTGTACCCAAATGGGGACACCCTGTGACCCTACAGCCTGTCCCTAAACGGGGACACCCCGTGACCCCACAGTCTGTCCCCAAATGGGGACACCCTGTGACCCCACAGTCTGTCCCTAAATGGGGACACCCCGTGACCCCACAGCCTGTCCCCAAGTGGGGACACCCTGTGACCCCACAGCCTGTCCCTAAATGGGGACACGTGTGACCCCACAGCCTGTCCCTAAATGGGGACATCCTGTGACCCCACAGCCTGTCCCCAAATGGGGACACGTGTGACCCCACAGCCTGTCCCTAAACGGGAACACGTGTGATCCCACAGCCTGTCCCCAAATGGGGACACACCCCATACCCCACAGCCTGTCCCCAAATGGGGACATCCTGTGACCCCACAGTCTGTCCCTAAACGGGGACACCCCGTGACCTGTCCCTAAACGGGGACCCCATGACCCCCACAGCTCACCCCAAAACGGGGACACCCACCATACGCCACAACCTGTCCCTAAATGGGGACACCCCATGACCCCCACAGCTCACCCCAAAACGGGGACACCCCCCTTACCCCACATCCCACCCCCCAAGCCCCCCGACCCCTCGCGGGTGGGAAGGAGGGGTCACCCCCACTCGGGAGCAACGCTCTTTATTTGGGGTCTTGGGGCTTTTCCCCCGCCAGCCAGGGGACCCCGGGGCTTGGGTGTCCCCTGGAGGGTGGGGTGACCCTGAGCTGTCCCCCTGTTCATCCCTGGGGGTCTGAGCAGAGCCCCCCACCCCAAATAATCGTGTACCCCTCCCAAACCCATCGTGCACCCCCCTGCCCCAGAGCATCGCCCCTGCCCCATTTGGGGTCTGTCCTGTGCCCATGTCACACGTGGGCCTGTCCAGCTGGGGTGGCCTCAGGTGCTGAGACCCTTCAGGTCACCCAAGGCCACCTCTCCTTCTTCTGCTGCAGCCGCGGCTCCGGGCTCTGGGGCTGGGCCCCGTGCTGAGGGGACAGTGAGGGGGGACATGGGACAGGCCTGGCCCCACACAGAGCTGTCCCCATCCCTGTCCCTGTCCCCATCTACACCCTTGTCCTCATCCCTGCCCTGTCTTCATCCCCATCCCCTCCTCATCCTCACGCTCATCCCACCCTATCCCATTCCATTCACCCTCAGCCTCCTCCTCATCCCATCCCACAGATACCATGGATCCTATCCCATCCCATCGATCCCATCTCATGGATCCCATCCCATCCCACAGATCCCATCCCATCCCATCAATCCCTTTCCATCCATGTCCCATTATCCCATCCCATGGATCCCATTGATCCCATCCCATGGATCCCACTGATGCCATCCCATCCCCACACCCCAAGGGAGCTGGAAAACCCCTCCCCACACAGAATCCCATCCCCAGTTGGCACTGGGGGGGTCTCCAACTGCTCCCATCCTACAACAGCCCCCTGTGCCCCCCAGCACCCACCTCTGCACCCCCAGCACCCCCTGTGCCCCCCAGCACTCCCTGTGCCCCCCAGCACCCCCTCTGCACCCCCTGTGCCCCCCAGCACCCCCTGTGCCCCCCAGCACCCCCTCTGTCCCCCCAGTCCCCACTTCTGTGCCCCCAGCAGTGCCCCTGGCAGCGGGCACACACCAGCACCCCCTGTGCCCCCCAGCACCCCTCTTTGTGCCCCCCAGCCCCACCTTTGCGCCCCCAGCAGTGCCCCTGGCAGCGGGCACACACCAGAACCCCCTGTGCCCCCCAGGATGCCCCTGTGCCCCCCAACACCCCCAGCACCCCCCTTTGTGCCCCCCAGCCCCACCTTTGCGCCCCCAGCAGTGCCCCTGGCAGCGGGCACACACCAGAACCCCGATGGCCACGGCGGTGAAGGCGGCCGTGAGGGAACAGACCACCATGATCATGTCCGGCTCCTTGGGGACATCTGCGGGGTGACACCGGGACATGGGGACACCAGCCAGGCCATCCCAGGCTCCCTGTGCCCTGCCAGGCTGGGGGACCCCCGAACTGCACCCCGGGGTGCAGAGAGATGCACCAGGGACAAGGGACGGACACAGGAGGGTCCCCAAATAGGGCAGGGGACAGAGAGGGGACACCGGGCACTGCTGAGATGGGGCAAGGGACATCAGGGAATGTGGGGACCCCAAACACACCAGGGGAACAGAGAGGGGACACCTGGCACCACCCAGATGGGGACAGAGCTGGAGGAGGTGACAGATTAATCAGGGAATGAGGGCACCCCCAAATTACCTGGGGGTGAAGAGTGTGGGGCACCACCCAGAGATGGACATGGGGACAATGCAGGTGACAGACACAGCAGGGAATGGGGACACCCCAAATTCTGGCACCACCCCGATGGGGACAGGGCTGGACACAGCAGGGAACTGGGGACACCCCCAAATTCTGGCACCACCCCAATAGGGACAGGACTGGACACAGCAGGAAAGGGGGACAACCCCAAATTCTGGCACCACCCCTATGGGGACAGGACTGGACATTGCAGGGAATTGGGGACACCCCAAATTCTGGCACCGCCCTGATGGGGACAGGACTGGACACAGCAGGAAAGAGGGACACCCCCAAACTCTGGCACCACCCCTATGGGGACAGGACTGGACATCCCAGGGAATTGGGGACACCCCCAAATTCTGGCACCGCCCCAATGGTGACAGGACTGGACACAGCAGGAAAGGGGGACACCCCCAAACTCTAGCACCACTCTGATGAGGACAGGACTGAACACCCCAGGGAATTGGGGACACCCCAAATTCTGGCACTGCCCTGATGGGGACACGACTGGACACAGCAGGAAAAGGGGACACCCCCAAATTCTGGCACCACCCTGATGGGGACAGGCTGGACACCCCAGGGAATTGGGGACACCCCAAATTCTGGCACCACCCCGATGGGGACAGGACTGGACATCTCAGGGAATTGGGGACACCCCAAATTCTGGCACTGCCCTGATGGGGCCAGGACTGGACACCCCAGGGAATTGGGGACATCCCAAATTCTGGCACCACCCCGATGGGGACAGGGCTGGACACTCCAGGGAATTGGGGACACCCCCAAATTCTGGCACCACCCCGATGGGGACAGGGCTGGACACACCGGGGAATTGGGGACACCCCAAATTCTGGCACCGCCCCGATGGGGACAGGCTGGAAACCCCAGGGAATTGGGGACACCCCAAATTCTGGCACCGCCCCAATGGTGACAGGACTGGACACAGCAGGAAAGAGGGACACCCCCAAACTCTAGCACCGCCCTGATGGGGACAGGACTGGACATCTCAGGGAATTGGGGACACCCCCAAATTCTGGCACCGCCCCGATGGGGACAGGACTGGACACCCCAGGACATGAGAGGGACCCCAAAGGGGACAGTGCCCCCCCCCGCCCCTCTCACCTTCCCCCGCGGGCTGCAGCACCAGGGAGCAGAGCAGCTGCGGGGCCGCGGCTCGGGCGATGTAGCAGGAATAATTCCCGAAATCGGGATGGCTGAGGTTCCTCAGCAGCAGGGACAGGGTGTCCCCTGTCCCCGCGGCGCAGAAAGCCACCCTGCCCCTAAAGCGACTGTCGGGCTGCTCGGGCGGCTGCCAGCCCGGCTCGGGGGGCGGCGGGTGCCACCCCAGGCGGTGGCTGAGCACGGGGACAGCGCGGTGGCCGCCGGCCTGGTGGGTGCAGCTCAGGGTGACCCCGCGCAGGTCCCCCCAGGGCTGGGAGCCGCAGGGCAGGCACGCGTCCTCGCCGATGGCCGCTGTCACCGTCACCGTGACGGGAGGCTGGGCTGGGAGGGGACACGGGGATGGGTACAGAGGGGGAAGAGGGGACACCCCGGGACACAGCGAGGTGACCCCAGGGATGGGGCACAGCGGGGAAAGAGGGGACACCCCGGGGACACGGCGGGGGAAGAGGGGACACCCCGGGATACAGCGGGGGAAGAGGGGACACCCCCGTGGACTAGAGGGGACACCCTGGGACACAACGGGGGAAGAGGGGACACCCCGGGGCGGGGGAAGAGGGGACACCCCCGGGACACGGCGGGGTAGAGGGGACACCCCGGGGCGGGGGAAGAGGGGACATCCCGGGATACAGCGGGGTAGAGGGGACACCCCGGGACAAGAGGGGTGACCCCAGGGTTGGGGTACAGCGGGAGAAGAGGGGACACCCCTGGCACACAGCGGGGGTAAAGGGGACACCCTGGGACAAGAGGGGTGACCCCAGGGTTGGGGTACAGCGGGAGAAGAGGGGACACCTCCAGGACACAGCGGGGGAAGAGGGGACACCCCCAGGACACAGCGGGGAAGAGGGGACACCCCTGGGACACGGTGGAGGAAGAGGGGACACCCCCGGGGACACAGCGGGGTGACCCCGAGGATGGGGCACAGCGGGGGAAAAGGGGCACCCCTGTGACAAGGGGTGGGGGACCGGGGACATCTGTGGGGACACGGCCGGCGGTGGCAGCGGTGGCAGCGGTGGCAGCGCTGCCAGGGCCGAGGGCTCCGGTGCCAAGCAGCCGCCCCGTGAGTCACCGCCCTGCCGGGAACGGCTCCCCCGCCCTTCCCTGGGGGTCCGCAGCGCGGGGAAGGAAAGGGGGGGGCTCCGAGGGGGTCCCCGGGGATGGGGGGGCTCTGCCCGGACCCCCCGGCCCCCTGCCCGCGGGTACCTGCCCGGGAGAGGAGCGGGCACAGAGCCCAGAGCGCCACGACGGGGAGCAGCGCCATGCGGCCGCGATCAGCGCTGGGCCGGCTCCTGGGGACGGGGAGGGGCGGCCTCAAACAGCGGGGCACCCCAAAACCCTGGGGGCGCCCCAAAGCCCTGGGGCATCCCCAAAACCCTGGGGGCATCCCTAAACCCTGAGGGCACCCCAAAACCCTGGGGCACCCCAAAACCCTGGGGGCACCCCAAAACCCTGGGGGCACCCCAAACACAGCGCCCCATGGCGAAGGAGGGACCAACCCCCCACACCCGGTGTGAGCAGTTATGGGGCCGGGGGCTGGGCAGGAGTTATGGGGCTGCGGGCTGGGCAGGTATAGGGTAGGGGGTTTATGGGGCTGGGCAGTAATAGGGCAGGGGGTTTATGGGGCTGAGGAGTTATAGGGCAGGGAGTTTATGGGGCTGGGCAGTTATAGGGTAGGGTGTGGAGGGTTTATGGGGCTGGGCGCTGGGTAGTTATAGGGCAGGGGGTTTATGGGGCAGAGGGCTGGAGCAGTTATAGGGCAGCGGACAGTGGGGTTATGGGGCTGGGCAGTTACAGGGCAGGGGGCGGTGGGGTTTATGGGGCTGAGGGCTGGGCAGTTATAGGGCTGGGGGCAAGGGGGATTATGGGGCAGGGAGCTGGAGCAGTGATAGGGCTGGGGGTTTATGGGGCTGGGGGCTGGGCAGTTATAGGGCAGGGGGCGGCGGGTTTATGGGGCTGGGGGTTTATGGGGCTGGGGGCCGGGCAGCTACAGGGCAGGGGGCGAGGGGGATTATGGGGCAGGGGGCTGGAGCAGTGATAGGGCATGCGCGGGTGGTTTATGGGGCTGGGGGTTTATGGGGCAGGGGGCCGGGCAGGTATAGGGCATGCGCGGGGGAATTATGGGGCTGGGGACCGGGAGGTTATAGGGCAGGGGGTGGGTGTAGGGCAGCAACCCCCGGGATGATCGGGGCCCCGGCAGACCCTTCCCGGAGACAGCGGGGACACCCCTGGCTCCTCCCGGGGACAGCGGGGACACCCCTGGCTCTTTTCAGGGACAGCGGGGACACCCCCTGCCCCGCCCGGGGACACCCCCGGCCCCGCCCGGGACAGCGGGGACACCCCCGGCCCCGCCCGGGGACACCCCCGGCCCCGGCCCCTCACCGTGGCTCCGGCTGCCGCCCGCCCGTGCCGCGCTCAGCCCCGGTCCCGCCCCGGCGCCACCGCCCGGCCCCGCCCCGGCCCCGCCAGATGTGCCCCGCTCATCCAGATGTGCCCGGCTGGACCGCATCCAGCTGTGACTCAGCTGTGTCCCCGCCAGCTGTGAGTCACCTGCCCGTGTCCCCGCCAGCTGTGCCGCTGCCAAGCCCAGATGTGCCCTGCCCCGCTGTGCCCCATCCAGATGTGGCCCTGCCCATCCAGCTGTGCCCCAGCCCCGCCCAGAACAGGGGAGGGTCTGATCCCGTTTTATTCACATGTTCCATGCAAGGTGTCCGTACAATCTTATTATAAGTTTATATTTTATTGTGTTGAAAGTGCGTGTAGGATTTTATAATATATGCAAATGAATTCGTGTTGTGGAAAGGATACAGAAAAATTACACGGTTTATGGTGTAGGCTATTTATATTATATAGAAAATGGGTCTTAATGTGATATGATATAATAAATAATAAAATAATATAATTATCATATTATTATAAAATTATAAATATAATATAAATAATGTAATGTAATAGAATATAAATAATATAAAGTAATATAATATAACATAATATAATATAACATAATAGAATAGAATATAATAGAAAGTATTATATATAATAGATATATTTTTAATTTTTTATATATTTATATGTATATTTTTATATATTTATACATGTAATATATAATATATAATATATAATATATAATATAATATAAAGTATTCTATATTATATATTATATATATATTTTTAGTTTTTTATACATTTATATGTATATATTTATATATTTATATATTTAATATATATACTATACTATAATATAATATATATTATATTATATTATATTACATTATATTATATTATATTATTAATATATAATGGCATTAATATAGAACAAAACACTATTAAAACTCTTTCCACATGCTACAAGGATTGGTGCCTTTATTTCCATAAATTTCTTAAAATGACTATAAATTACTCTTATTATTAATGACTATTATTGCCTGATCCCATTGTGATATAAAACACCAGCAGCGTCAGTAATAATTAACATTACTGTTACTATAACATAACAAAAGTATTGTTAAAAATAGAGATTATTAGTATTAATATTGCTATTATTAATCACAATGTAGTATTGAGAGCGGTAATTAATACAGTGATATCAGTGGTAATAATACAGACTAAAATTAAGAAAATAAATTAATAGTAAGAACACATTACTATTAGCAATCCTAATGTAGTAATACCAACAATAATTAAAATACAAATATTAGTGGTAATACAAACTAATAGTAAAAATATACAGTGAGCAATAGGACTACAGTAATATAATTAATACAAATGATTAGAAATAATATATATTAATATTATTACATTACAGAATTACTGCAAATTATTGGAAATAATATATATTAATATTATTACATTATAGAATGAACACAAACAATTGGAAATAATATATATTAGTATTATTACATTATGGATTTATGACAAACGATTAGAAATAAAATATATTAATATTATTACATTATAGAATTAACACAAATCATCAGAAACTATATATCTTAATAATACTACATTAAAAATAAGCATTATTATGTGTATTAATAACTTTTGGTGGTAATTAACACCACCATGCTACAGCGAGGTTACCACCAAGACAAACAAATACAGAATATCATTAATTAATTTAAATTACACCCAATGAAGCAACAAGAGCCCTGATGATTAATTATTGATGGGTGCATCCATCTCTAAATTTGATTTAATTTTGATTTAATTTTGTGCTGCCACCAGCCTGGGGCCAGCGGGGGGTGGCACGGGTGTCACCAGGCCATCACCAAGGTCCCTCCCAGCCCAACCGTTCCATGGTTCCAGCGCTCTGTGCCACCCCTCTGTGACATCACCGGGGCCTGGTGGCACCGCCAGGGCACCAGAGGTGACACCTGTGCTGTGCCTCTGCCACCTGCGCTGGCACCGATGGCTTTGCTGTGGCTGCTGGTCCTGCTGGCCCTGGCCGGGCCCGTGGGGGGCACCTGGGACACCTGCAGGTCAGTGTCCCCAGGGGGCTCGGGGACACTCGGGGCTGCCCTGGGCACAGATGAGCCCCTGGGGGGTCCCTGTCCCTGCTGTCCCTGCTGTCCCCGCTGTCCCTGCTGTCCCCGCTGTCCCCGCTGTCCCCGCTGTCCCTGCTGTCCCTGGTGTCCCCGAGCAGGGCACTGATGGCTTTGTGCTTCCAGAGGCACCTGCGGGCTCCGGCCCTTGGCTTTCGACCACAGCTCCGTGATTCCCGAATACAACCCCCCAGACAATGACAACTCAACCTTGGGATCTTCTGATGTCACCTGCCTCGTCACGGATGGTCCCGGTGTCCCCCCAGGGACCTGGCCTGGCATTGTCAGCATCCAGGCCACCCTGGAGAACGGGACATGGCACATGTGTGCAGGGGTACTGATCAGCCCCCAATGGGTGATCACGGTGGCACAGTGCTTCTTCAGGGCTGGGTAAGGAAAAATTAGGGCAGGGATGTCCCCACAGGTGGGCCAGGGGTGTCCCCACATGAAGAACAGGGGTGTCCCCACAGGAGTTACAGGGATGTCCCCACAGCAGGTCAAGGATGTCCGCGTAGCAGGGTCAGGGGTGTCCCCTCAGCACAGGGGTGTCCCCACAGCTGGGTCAGGGTTGCCCCCACAGCTGGGTCAGGGGTGTCCTCACAGCAGGGACAGGGGTGTCCCCACATGAAGAACAGGGGTGTCCCCACAGCTGGGTCAGGGGTGTCCCCACAGCACAGGGATGTCCCCACAGCAGAATTAGAGGTGTCCCCACATGAGGAACAGGGGTGTCCCCACAGATTGATCAGGGATATCCGCAGAACAGGGTCAAGGATGTCCCCAAAGCTGGGTCAGGGATGTCCCCACAACAGAGTCAGGGATGTTTCCACAGCAGGGACAGGGATGTCCCAAAGCTGGGTCAGGGGTGTCCCCACAGCACGGTGCAGCTGCCAGGCTGTCACATCCTGTGGCTCTGCTCCCTGTCACCCCCGTGTCCATCTGCTCCTCAGGGACACCTCCAGGTGGGAAGTTGTGATTGGGGCCACCGATCTGAGCCAGCCGGGCCCCGAGGCCGAGGTGCGCCACATCCAGAGGCTGCTGATGCACCAGAGCTACGTGTCTGCCACGGCCCTGAACAACATCGCCCTTGTGGAGCTGGATCAGCCCGTGGAGTGCAGCGACTACATCCAGCTGGGCTGTGTGGCCGACAGCTCCGTGGAAGTGGCCGAGCTGAAAACCTGCTACATCGCGGGCTGGAGAGCCACCCTGGACAGCGGTCAGTGCCCGCCCGGGGCCCGGGGCCGAGCCCGGCTTGGGGCACACGGGGCAGAGCAGGGCCCGGGCACAGGCCCCGGCCCCGGGCGGGAACATGGCGGGACAAGAGGACGGGGGGACAGGGACACGGCCCTGGGCAGGGACACGGGGGGACAGGGGGACGGGGGGCAGAAGGACGGCCCGGGACAAGGACACGGGGGGACAGGGACCGGCCCTGGGCAGGGACACGGGGAGACAGGGGGACGGGGGGCAGGGGCACGGCCCAGGACAGCGGCTCTGCCCGAGCCGGGGGCTGTGCCCGGGACAGCGGCTCTGCCCGGGCCGGGGTCTCGGCCCCGCGGGGCCCCCGAGGGCCGGGCCGGGCGCTCAGGGCCCTCTGTGCCCGCAGCTCCCGGCCCACGGCTGGTGCTGCAGGAGGCCAAGGTGCGGCTGATCGACGTGCAGCTGTGCAACAGCAGCCG
>OU383777.1:1004902-1060126 GCA_910950805.1 Acrocephalus scirpaceus scirpaceus
TTTTGGGAATGGCTGAACTGGGAGAGGTGGAGCAGAATTCCCAGGATTTGCTGGGATCTCCTTCTCCTCTCCCTTCTCCATCCCCAGGGATTGGAAAACCTGGGATAAAAATTCCCAAGGCCAGGACAGGGCTTGGAACACCTCGGGATAATGGGAAGTGTCCAAGGGTTGGAATTGGGTGGGATTTGGGTCTTTTCCCACCCAAACCATTCCAGAATTCCCGAACTGGGGCAGCTCCAGGATTCCCAACTCCAGGAGGGCCTGGAAATTCTGGAGCAAATCCAGAGGATCCCAGAGAAGGGATTGGATCAGCTTCCCTCTGGAAAACTGGGAATGTTCCCTTGGAGAACAGGCGGAGCTTCCAGAACATTCCAGGGGTTCCTGGATAAGCGGGAATTTGGGAAAGGCCTGGAGGGACAGGACACAGGGAATGGCTTCAGATTGGAAAAGGGGAAATTGGGATGGGATCTTGGGAATTAGGAATTCCCAGAGAATCCCTGGAATGTCCATGGAAATGCTGGAGAAATCTGGGATCATGGAATTGTCCCTGGAATGAGCTTTGAGGTCCCTTCCCACCCAAACCATTCCAGGGATTCTGGGATTTGGGACACTCAGAATCCATCCCGAGGGATTTTTATGGAAAATGGGGAGAGAAAAGAGAGGGCAAGGGAAGGGAGACCCTTCATGGTTTCCTGAGATTGCAAGTGAGGCCCCTGGGTCCATGGATTTCTTGGAGAGGAGATGGATCCAATCTCAGGCTGGGAGAGCTGGGAATTCCCAGCCTGGAGAAGGGAAGGCTCCAGGGAGAGCTTCCAGAACATTCCAGGGCCTGAAGGGGCTCCAGGAGAGCTGCAGAGGGACTGGGGACAAGGGACAGAGGGACAGGACACAGGGAATGGCTTCAGCTTGGAAAAAGGGAAATTTGGGTGGGAATTCCTGGCTGGGCTGGAATTCCCAGAGAATCCCTGGAATGTCCAAGGAAAGGTTGGAGCCCCCTGGGATCATGGGAATTGTCCCTGTGTCCCTTCGTCCTCTCCTGGATGAAATTCCGCTCCCGGAATCCATTCCTTGAGGGGACAATTCCCAATTCCCGTTGAGTTTTCCCATTTTGCCGAATCCTTCGGGATTTGGCGGCGCTTCCCAAACCCCGGATCACGACGCGCGGCCGCCGTGGGCTGCCGGCTCCCAGCCCACGGAAAACGCCTGGAAAAACGCCTGGAATGCATGGATAACTCAGGGGGGATGAACCCATGAGATCCATGAGATTTGTGGGATTCAATCCGTGAATTTTATCCCAAAAAATCCATGGAATTGCCCGAGGCTGTGTCGGACACTCGGAACATCCTGGGATGGCGGGAGATGAAAATCCTGGAAGGATCCTGGCAGGGTTTTTGGAGAGCGTTCCCGCTGCTCCGACGGAAGGGCTAAAAATAGGGATGAGCTGGCAGGCGTTGGCTCCCGGGAAAGGCTGGAATCGTGGAAAGCCGTTGGTGGGAAGCAGCTGAGAAGCTTCAGCACCACGGGGAGGGTGGCAGGGAAAGGTTCCCGGGGTGTGATCCATGGAAAAATCCCGCTGGGAAAAAAAAAAAAGTGGGAAAAAAATGAAAAAACGCGGAGAAAAGAGGGAAAAAATTCGGAATGGGAGGGTGGGATTTGGTGGGAATGTCGGGAATGGAACCGGGAGGGATCAAAGGAGAGGCCAGCGGGGTCACCTCGGGGATTGGGGCTCTGGCAGCTCCTAAAATTCCGTTTTTTGGGATAATCCGTAGGGATGAGAATTCATCCTGGCGCCTGATCCCGCTCCTGGTGGGTTTGGGAATGAGGAGCCCCCGTGATTCCATGGGCAGGACTGGAAGGGAGAGGGATGAGGGAAAACTCGGAATGAGGAGGGGGCTGGAAAATTCCAGAGGGATTTGGGAAGGGCTGGAAAACTCCTGGGAGAGCTGGGAAAGGGCTGGAAAATTCTGGAAGGATTTGGGAAAGGGCTGGAAAATTCTGGAGGGATTTGGGGAAGAGCTGGAAAACTCTGGAGGGATTTGGGAAGGGGCTGGAAAATTCCAGGGGGATTTGGGAAAAGCTGGAAAGCTCTAGAGGGAGCTGGGAAGGGGCTGGAAAATTCCTTGGGGAGCAGGGAAAGGGCTGGAAAATTTTGGAAGGATTTGGGGGAAGAGTTGGGAAACTCTGGAAAATTTGGGAAGGGGTGGAAAACTTTGGAGGGGTTTGAGAATGAGGAGCCCCCGTGGTTCCATGGGCAGGACTGGAAGGGACAAAAGGGATGAGGGAAATCTGGGAATGACGGTGGCAGGAAGGATTTCCCAGCTGGAATTCCCAGCTGGATTTCCCGGCTGGATTTCCCTCGGGCTGGATTGTCCCACTGGGAATTTCTCCCAACCCAAACCAGGCCAGGATTGGGGAATTCCGGAATCCCGGCCCATGGAATGCCAGGAGCCGGCGGGGATCGGGATCTGCTCCAGGGAATGAATCCCAGGAAAAGAGGGAACGGCCTCAGCCCGGGACAGGGGAGATTGGGATTGGATTTTTGGGAATTTCTCCATGGAAAGGGCGGTCAGGCCTTGGCAGGAGGTTTGGATTGGATTTTTGGGATCATTTTTCCATGGAAAAGGGGCATCAGGGCCTCAGAAGGAGGTTTGGGGTCACCATCCCTGAGGAATCCAAGGAATTCCTGGGTGTGGCACCTGGCTTTGGAGCTCTTGGAATTCTTTCCCAGCCTCAATAATTTGGGAATTCTGTGCTCACACCCCCGTGAGAATTCCCAGCACATCCCGGTTATCCAGGGAAAAGAGGGAACGGCCTCAGCCCGGGCCAGGGGAGGTTGGGATTGGATTTTTGGGAATTTCTCCATGGAAAAGGGACGCTCAGGCCTTGGCAGGAGGTTTGGAGTCACCATCCCTGGAGGAATCCAAGGAATTCCTGGATGTTGACTCTGCTCCAAGCAACGCCTCCCACTATCCCAGCTTGCTCCAGCCTGGAGGAATTTTTCTGGGAATTCATGGAGTTCCAATCCATGGAAGTGTCCAGAGAACCTGAGGATGCTGCACTTGGGAATGTGTGGTGGGGGGGCTTTGGGAGAGCTGGGAATGGATGGATCCAATGGGATTGTCCAAGGGATTTCCCAACACAAATGATTCCATCTTGGATTCCATCTTGGATTCCATCTTGGATTCCTTCATTATTTCCATCACTGATTCCATCATTGATTCCATCATTAGTTCCATTATTGATTCCATTATTAATTCCACATTGGATTCCATCTTGGATTCCATCGTTGATTCCATCTTTAATTCCATCTTGGATTCCCTCATTGGTTCCATCATTAATTCCATCCTTGATTCCAGTATTTATTCCATCGTTGATTCCATTATTGGTTCCATTATTGATTCTATTGTTAACTCCATCGTGGGTTCCATCTTGGGTTCCATCTTGGATTCCATCCTGGATTCCATCCTTGATTCCATCCTTGATTCCAGCATTGATTCCATCATTGATTCCATTATTTATTCCAATATTGATTCCATCCTCGATTCCATCATTAATTCCATCCTTGATTCCACATTGGATTCCATCATTGATTCCATCCTTGATTCCATCTTGGATTCCATCATTGATTCCATCCTTGATTCCATCATTAATTCCATCTTGGATTCCATCCTGGATTCCATCTTGGGTTCCATCATTGATTCCATCATTGATTCCATCTCGGATTCCATCATTGATTCCAGCATTGATTCCATCATTGATTCCAGCATTGATTCCAGCATTGATTTCATCATTAATTCCATCCTTGATTCCACATTGGATTCCATCTTGGATTCCATCTTGGATTCCCTCATTGATTCCATCCTTGATTCCATCATTGATTCCATCATTTATTGTATTATGGATTCTGTTACTTATTCCATTATTGATTCCATTTTGAATTCCATCCTTGATTCCATCATTAATTCCATCATTGATTTCACACTGGATTCCATCTCGGATTCCATCTCGGATTCCATCTCGGATTCCATCTTGGATTCCATCTTGGATTCCCTCATTATTTCCATTATTGATTCCATCCTGGATTCCATCCTGGGATTCCATCTTGGATTCCATCCTGGATTCCATCTCGGATTCCATCTTGGGTTCCCTCATTATTTCCATTATTGATTTCATCATTGATTTCACATTGGATTCCATCTGGGATTCCATCTCAGATTCCATCTCGGATTCCATCTCAGAGTCCATCCTGGATTCCATCTTGGATTCCCTCATTATTTCCATTATTGATTCCATCTGGGATTCCATCCTGGATTCCATCCTGGATTCCATCCTGGATTCCATCTCGGATTCCCTCATTATTTCCATTATTGATTCCATCCTGGATTCCATCTTGGATTCCATCTTAGATTCCATTATTGATTCCATCCTGGATTCCATCTCAAATTCCATCCTGGATTCCACCCCCGACTTTCAGGATGGCCCCGGACCGGCCGTTCCTCCCCTGGCTGGAATTCCCTCTCCATCCCCGAATTCCCTTTCCCGCTGTTTTCCAGCCGAGACCCCGATCGAGGAGTTCACGCCCACGCCGGCGTTCCCGGCGCTGCAGTACCTGGAATCCGTGGATGTGGAAGGAGTCGCCTGGAGGGCGGGGCTGCGCACGGGGGATTTTCTCATCGAGGTGAGCCCCTCCTTTCCCGGGCATTTTTGGGAATTTCCCGAGGATTTGGGAGTTCTCCGGGATGTGGATCAGGAGGATCCGGAGTCCTCCGGGTCGTGGAGCTTCCAGGAGTTTTCCAGGTGTGCCGTGATCCCGATGAAATTCCGAATAAAATGGTTTTTTTGTGCACAAAATAACGATTTTTAATTGTTATTATCCCAAGGGATTCTGGGATTGAAATCCCAAGGAGTTCCAGGATTCAAATCCTGAGGAATTTTGGGATTCAAATCCTGAGGAATTCCAGGATTCAAATCCTGAGGAATTCCAGGATTCAAATCCCAAGGGATTCTGGGATTGAAATCTCAGGGAGTTCCAGGATTTAAATCCTGAGGAATTTTGGGATTCAAATCCTGAGGAATTCCAGGACTCAAATCCTGAGGGATTTTGTGATTCCAATCCCAAGGAATTCCAGGATTTAAATCCCAAGGAATTTTGGGCTTCAAATCCCAAGGGATTCCAGGATTCAAATCCTGAGGAATTCTGGGATTCAAATCTCAAGGAATTTTGGGTTTGAAATCCCAAAGAATTCCGGGATTCAGATCCCAAGGAATTCAAATCCCGAGGAATTCTGGGATTGAAATCCTGAGGAATTCTTGGATTCAGATCCCAAGGAATTCTGAGATTCAAATCCTCAGGAATTTTGGGATTCAAGTCCTGAGGAATTCCGGGATTCAGATCCCAAGGAATTCAAATCCCGAGGGATTCTGGGATTCAAATCCCAAAGAATTCCAGGATTCAAATCCGCCCTTCCCAGAATTCCCAACATTTACAGGAATTCCCAACATTCCCAGGGCTGACCAAACACTCCCCAATTTTTTTTCCCCCCAAATTTTGGGAATTCCTGGGAATTCCCAGGAATTTCTTGGAATTTCTGGGAGTTTCCAGGAATTTCCAAGAACTTCCGTGAATTCCTTGGAATTTCAGGGAATTTCTGGGAGTTTCTGGGAATTATTTTTGGGAATTTCCGGGAATTATTTCTGGGAATTCCTGGGAATTCCTGGGAGTTTCTGGGATTTATTTCTGGGAATTCCGGGGAATCCCTGGGAATTATGTCCGGGTATTATTTCTGGGAATTTCTGGGAATTATTTCTGGGAATTATTTCTGGGAACTTCTGAGAATTTCCAGGAATTATTTCTGGGAATCTCTGGGAATTTCTGGGAATTATTTCTGGGAATTATTTCAAGGAATTATTTCTGGGAATTCCTGGGAATTATTTCTGGGAATTATTTCTGGGTATTTCCAGGAATTATTTCCATGAATTATTTCCATGAATACCCGGGAATTTCTGTGAATTTCTGGGAGTTTCTGGGAATTATTTCTGGGAATTTCCGAGAATTTCTGGGAATTATTTCTGGGAATTTCCAAGAATTTCTGGGAAATATTTCCGGGAATTATTTCTGGGAGTTATTTCCAGGAATTTCCGGGAATTATTTCTGGGAATTTCCAGGAATTTCTGGGAATTATTTCTGGGAATTTCCAAGAATTTCTGGGAATTATTTCTGGGAATTCCTGGGAGTTTCTGGGAATTATTTCTGGGAATTTCCAAGAATTTCAGGGAATTATTTCTGGGAATTATTTCTGGGAATTATTTCTGGGAATTATTTCTGGGAATTTCTGGGAATTTCCGGGAATTATTTCTAGGAATTTCCAAGAATTTCTGGGAATTTCCGAGAATTTCTGGGAATTATTTCTGTGAATTCCTGGGAGTTTCTGGGAATTATTTGTGGGTATTTCTGGGAATTATTTCCGGGAGTTATTTCCAGGAATTTCAGGGAATTATTTCTGGGAATTTCTGGGAATTTCCGGGAATTATTTCTGGGAATTTCCAAGAATTTCTGGGAATTATTTGTGTGAATTTCTGGGAATTATTTCTGGGAATTTCTGGGAATTTCTGGGAACTATTTCTGGGAATTTCCAGGAATTTCCAAAAATTATTTCTGGGAATTTCCGTGAATTTCTGGGAATTATTTCTGGGAATTTCCAAGAATTTCTGGGAATTATTTCTGGGAATTTCCAAGAATTTCTGGGAATTATTTCTGGGAATTCCTGGGAATTTCCGGGAATTATTTCTGTGAATTTCCAAGAATTTCTGGGAATTATTTCTGGGAATTTCCAACAATTTCCGGGAATTATTTCTGGGAATTCCTGGGAATTTCCGGGAATTATTTCTGGGTATTTCCAGGAATTATTTCCGGGAATTATTTCTGGGAATTCCTGCAAATTTCTGGGAATTATTTCTGGGTATTTCTGGGAATTTCAGGGAATTATTTCTGGGTATTTCCAGGAATTATTTCCATGAATTATTTCCATGAATTCCCGGGAATTTCTGTGAATTTCTGGGAGTTTCTGGGAATTATTTCTGGGAATTTCCAAGAATTTCTGGGAATTATTTGTGTGGATTTCTGGGAATTGTTTCTGGGAATTGTTTCTGGGAATTATTTCTGGGAATTATTTCTGGGAATTTCCAAGAAGTTCTGGGAATTATTTCTGGGAATTCCTGGGAATTTCTGGGAATTATTTCTGGGAATTTCCAAGAATTTCTGGGAAATATTTCTGGGAATTTCCAAGAATTTCTGGGAATTATTTCTGGGAATTTCCAAGAATTTCTGGGAATTATTTCTGGGAATTCCTGGGAATTTCCGGGAATTATTTCTGTGAATTTCTGGGAATTATTTCTGGGAATTTCCAAGAATTTCTGGAAAATATTTCTGGGAATTATTTCCGGGAGTTATTTCCAGGAATTTCAGGGAATTATTTCCGGGTATTTCTGGGAATTTCAAGGAATTATTTACGGGTATTTCTGGGTATTTCCAGGAATTATTTCCATGAATTCCTGGGAATTTCTGTGAATTTCTGGGAGTTTCTGGGAATTATTTCTGGGAATTTCCGGGAATTATTTCCGGGAATTTCCAAGAATTTCCAGAAATTATTTCTGGGAATTTCCAAGAATTTCCAGGAATTATTTCCATGAATACCCAGGAATTTCTGGGAATTTCTGGGAATTATTTCTGGGAATTTCCAAGAATTTCTGGGAATTATTTCTGGGTATTTCCAGGAATTATTTCCAGGAATTATTTCCATGAATACCCGGGAATTTCCGTGAATTTCTGGGAATTTTTTCTGGGAATCTCCAAGAATTTCTGGGAAATATTTCCGGGAATCATTCCTGTGAATTTCCATGAATTCCTGGAATTCCCGGAATTCCCAATCCCTGTTTTCCCGCCGTTCCAGGTGAACGGGGTGAACGTGGTGAAGGTGGGCCACAAGCAGGTGGTGGCGCTGATCCGGCAGGGCGGCAATCGGCTCCTCATGAAAGTCGTCACCGTCAGCCGCAAGGCCCAGCCCGACGACGGCGCCCGCAAGAAGGGTACGGGGGAACGGGGTTTTATGGGGTTTTATGGGGTTTTATGGGGTTTTATGGGGTTTTATGGGGTTTGTGGGGTTTTGTGGGGTTTTGGGGGGTTTTGTGGGGTTTTGTGGGGTTTTGTAAGGTTTTATTCGGTTTTATTTGGTTTTATTTGGTTTTATTTGGTTTTATTCAGTTTTATGGGTTTTGTGGGGTTTTCCAGGATTTTCTGGGGTTTTATTCAGTTTTATTTGGTTTTATTCGGTTTTATTTGGTTTTATTCAGTTTTACGGGATTTTATGGGGTTTTGTGGGGTTTTGTGGGGTTTTGGGGGGTTTTATGGGGTTTTATGGGGTTTTATGGGGTTTGTGGGGTTTTATGGGGTTTTGTGGGGTTTTATGGGGTTTTATTTGGTTTTATTCAGTTTTATTTGGTTTTATTCAGTTTTATTTGGTTTTATTTGGTTTTATTCAGTTTTATTGGGTTTTATTGGGTTTTATTCAGTTTTATGGGGTTTTATGGGGTTTTATGGGATTTTATGGGATTTTATGGGGTTTGGTGGGGTTTTATGGGGTTTTTATGGGGTTTGGTGGGGTTTTATGGGGTTTTTATGGGAGTTTGTGGGGTTTTATTTGATTTTATGGGATTTTATGGGGGTTTTATGGGGTTTTATTCATTTTTATTCAGTTTTATGGGGTTTTCTGGGGTTTTGGGGGATTTTATGGGGTTTTATTTGGTTTTATTTGGTTTTATTTGGTTTTATTCAGTTTTATGGGGTTTTGTTCATTTTTATTTGGTTTTGTGGGGGTTTTGTGGGGTTTTTGTGGGGTTTTATGGGGTTTTGTGGGGTTTGTGGGGGTTTGTGGGGTTTTGTGGGGTTTTGGGGGATTTTGGGGGGTTTTGGGGGGTTTTATCCAGTTTTATGGGGTTTTGTGGGATTTTGTGGGATTTTGTGGGGTTTTGTGGGGTTTATTGGGGTTTTATTGGGATTTATTGGGTTTTATTGGGGTTTATTGGGTTTTATTGGGGTTTTATGGGGTTTTATGGGATTTTATGGGATTTTATGGGGTTTTATGGGGTTTTGTGGGGTTTTATGGGGGTTTGTGGGGTTTTGGGGGGTTTTGTGGGGTTATCCAGGAGTTTGTGGGGTTTTATTTGATTTTATGGGATTTTATGGGGGTTTTATGGGGTTTTATTCATTTTTATTCGGTTTTATTTGGTTTTATGGGGTTTTATGGGGTTTCTTTGGGAGTTTGTGGGGTTTTATTTGATTTTACAGGATTTTATGGGGGTTTTATGGGGTTTTATTCATTTTTATTCGGTTTTATGGGGTTTTATGGGGTTTTCTGGGGTTTTGGGGGGTTTTATGGGAGTTTGTGGGGTTTTGGGGGATTTTATGGGGTTTTATTTGGTTTTATGGGGTTTTATGGGGTTTTATAGGGTTTTATGGGGTTTTATGGGGTTTTATGGGGTTTTATGGGGTTTGTGGGGTTTTATAGGGTTTTATTCGGTTTTATTTGGTTTTATGGGGTTTTATTCGGTTTTGTGGGGTTTGGTGGGGTTTGGTGGGGTTTGGTGGGGTTTGGTGGGGTTTTATGGAATTTTATGGGATTTTATGGGGGTTTTATGGGGTTTTATTTGGTTTTATTTGGTTTTATTCATTTTATGGGGGTTTTATGGGAGTTTGTGGGGTTTTATTTGGTTTTATTTGGTTTTATGGGGTTTTATGGGGTTTTATGGGGTTTTGTGGGGTTTTGGGGGTTTTGTGGGGGTTTGTGGGTTTTGTGGGGTTTTGTGGGGTTTGGGGGGTTTTGGGGTTTTGGGGGGTTTGTGGGGTTTTATGGGGTTTGTGGGGTTTTATGGGGTTTTGGGGGGTTTTGTGGGGTTTTATGGGGGTTTGTGGGGTTTTATTTGGTTTTATTTGGTTTTATTTAGTTTTATTCATTTTATGGGGGTTTTATGGGGGTTTTGTGGGGTTTTATAAGGTTTTATGGGGTTTTATGGGGTTTTATGGGGCTTTATTTGATTTTATGGGATTTTATGGGGTTTTATGGGTTTTTGTGGGGTTTTGTGGGGTTTTGTGGGGTTTTATTCAGTTTTATTTGGTTTTATTTGGTTTTATTTGGTTTTATTTGGTTTTATTCAGTTTTCTGGGATTTTTCTGGGATTCTGTGAGATCTTCTGGGGTTTTCTGGGGTTTTGTGGTGTTTTATAGGATTTTATGGGGTTTTATGGGCTTTTGTGGCGTTTTATTTGATTTTATGGGATTTTCTAGGGTTTGATGGGGTTTTCCAGGATTTTATGGGGTTTTCTGGGATTTTCTGGGATTTTGTGGGGTTTTGTGAGATTTTATTTGGCTTTATTCATTTTTATGGGGTTTTATGGGATTTTATGGGGTTTGGGATGGTCGGGAGAGGGATTTGTGGGAAGGGAGAATTCCGGGCGGGAAGTTTGGGACGTGCCGGGTTTTGGGATGCGACCATTTTTGGGATGTGCCAATTTTTGGGATGCTCTGGTTTATGGGATGTGTTGATTTTTGGGATGTGCCATTTTGGGGAATGTGCCATTTTTTGGGATGTGCCCATTCGGGATGCACAGATTTTTGGGATGCCCTGGTTTATGGGATGCGTCATTTCTGGGATGCGATGATTTTTGGGATGTGCTCATTTGGGATGCGCTGATTTTTGGGATGCGCCGTTTTTAGGATGTGCTGATTTTTGGGATCTGTCATTTTTTGGGATGCTCCATTTTTTGGGATGTTTCTGTTTTTGGGATGCGCCAATTTTTGGGATGTGTTGATGTTGGGACGTGCCAATTCTTGGGGATGTTTCCATTTTTTGGGATGTTTCTGGTTTTGGGATGTGTCAATTTTTGGGATGTGCCGATTTAGGGATGCGCCACTTTTTGGGAGGAGTTGATGTTGGGATGCACCGATTTTTGGGATGCACCCCTTTTTTGGGATGCGCCGGTTCTTGGGATGTGCCAGTTTTTGGGATGTGCCAGTTTTTGGGATGTGCTGGTTTTTTGGGATGAGCTGATTTTTGGGGATGTTTCCATTTTTGGGATGTTTCCATTTTTGGGATGCTCCCATTTTTGGGATGTTTCCATTTTTGGGATTCCCTGGTTTATGGGATGTGCTCATTTTGGGATGTTCCCATTTTTGGGATGTTTCCATTTTTGGGATGTTCCCATTTTTGGGATGTTTCCATTTTTGGGATGCGCTGGTTTTTGGGATGCATTCATGTTTGGGATGTTCCCATTTTTGGGATGTGTCGATTTCTGGGATGTGTCATTTTTTGGGATGCTTCCAGTTTTGGGATGTTTCCATTTATGGGATGTGTTGACTTTTGGGATGCGCTGGTTTTTGGGATGCATTCATGTTTGGGATGTTCCCATTTTTGGGATGTTCCTATTTTTGGGATATTTCCATTTTAGGGATGTTCCCATTTTTGGGATGTGCTGCTTTTTGGGATGTGTTGGTTTATGGGATGTGCTGAATTTGGGATGTGCCCATTTGGGATGTGCTGGTTTATGGGATGCGTTAATATTTGGGATGCAGAGATTTTTGGGATGTTTCCATTCTGGGGATTTGTTGATGTTTGGGATGTGCTGGTTTATGGGATGTGCTGGTTTATGGGATGTGCTCATTTTGGGATGTGCCCATTTGGGATGTGTTGATTTTTAGGATGCGCCGCTTTTTGGGATGCATTGATGTTTGGGATGCAAAGATTTTTGGGATGTTCCCATTTTTGGGATGTGTAGTTTTTTGGGATGTTTCCAGTTTTGGGATGTGTCATTTTTTGGGATGTTTCCAGTTTTGGGATGTGCTGGTTTTTGGGATGTGCCCATTTGGGATGCGCTGGTTTTTGGGATGCATTCGTGTTTGGGATGTTCCCATTTTTGGGATGTTCCCATTTTTGGGATGTTCCCATTTTTGGGATGTGCTGGTTTATGGGATGTGTTGCTTTATGGGATGTGCTCATTTTGGCATGCTCCCCTTTTTGGGATGTGCCCATTTGGGATGCGCTGGTTTCTGGGATGCGTTAATATTTGGGATGCAAAGATTTTTGGGATGTTTCCATTTTGGGGATTTGTTGATGTTTGGGATGCGCTGCTTTATGGGATGTGCTCATTTTGGGATGCTCCCCTCTTTGGGATTGCCCATTTGGGATGTATGATTTTTAGGATGCGCCGCTTTTTGGGATGCACTGATGTTTGGGATACATTGATGTTCAGGATACAAAGATTTTTGGGATATGTCGTTTTTTGGGATGTTTCCAGATTTGGGATGCGCTGGTTTTTGGGATGCATTGATGTTTGGGATGTTCCCATTTTTGGGATGCGTCGTTTTTTGGGATGTTTCCAGATTTGGGATGCGCTGGTTTTTGGGATACATTGATGTTTGGGATGCAAAGATTTTTGGGATGTTCCCATTTTTGGGATGTTCCCATTTTTGGGATGTGTCGTTTTTTGGGAAGTTTCCAGATTTGGGATGCGCTGGTTTTTGGGATGCATTGATGTTTGGGATGCGCTGATGTTTGGGATGTTCCCATGTTTGGGATGTTCCCATTTTTGGGATGTTTCCAGTTTTGGGGTGCGACGATTTTTGGGATGCGCTGGTTTGCGGGATGGGAGCAGGGATGGAAACAGGAGATGGAAACAGGGAATGGGAACAGGGAATGGAAACAGGGAATGGGAACAGGGAATGGAAACAGGGAATGGAAACAGGGAATGGGAACAGGGAATGGAAACAGGGAATGGGAACAGGGAATGGAAACAGGGAATGGGAACAGGGAATGGCAATGGGATGGGAGCAGGCAGTGGGAGCAGGGGAGAGGAACAGAGCGATGGAAGTGGGGGACAGGAGCAGGGATGGGAACGGGACAGGAGGGACAGGAGCGGGAAGATGGAAGCAGGGAATGGAAGTGCAGGGCTGGGAGCAGGAGGGATGAAAAGCAGGAATGGGAATGGGAGCAGGGATGGGATCAGGGATGAAGCAGGAGACAGGAGCAGGGATGGAAATGGGATAGGAGCAGGGATGGAAGCAGGACACAGGAACAGGGAATGGAAACACGGGGACAGGAGCTGGGATGGGAGCTGGGATAGAAGCCGAGGGATTGGAGCGGGACATGGAAACGGGATGGAAGCAGGGTTGGAAGTGGAGGGACAGGAGCAGGAGATGGGAGCAGGAGACAGGAGCAGGGGTGGGAATGGGATGGGAGCAGGGATGGAAGTCGAGGGACAGGAGCAGGGAATGGGAGCTGGGATGGGAGCAGGGAATGGAGTCAGAGAGACTGGAGTAGGGATGGAATCAGGGATGGGAACAGGGATGGGAGTAGGAATTACATTGGGATGGGAACAGGGTTGGAATCAGGGATTGGAGTAGGAATGGGAATGGGATGGGAACAGGGATGGAATCAGGGGGTTGGAGTGAAGGATGGAAGCAGGGGGATGGAATTAGGGGAATTGGAGTAGAGAATGGAGTCCAGATGGGAGCAGGGCTGGAGCAGGGGGATGGAATCAGGGATGGGAACGGGGATGGAATCAGGGATTAGAATAAAGAATGGAGTCAGGGGGATGGGAGCAGGGCTGGAGCAGGGGATGGAATTAGGGGTGGGAACAGGGATGGAATCAGGGATTAGAATAAAGAATGGAGTCAGGGGGATGGGAGCAGGGCTGGAGCAGGGGATGGAATTAGGGGTGGAATTAGGGAGATGGAATCAGGGGGATTGGAAGAGGAATGGTAACAGGGATGGAATCAGGGATGGGAACAGGAGATTGGAGTAGAGCATGGAAGCAGGGATGGAATTGGGGATTGGAGTAAAGGATGGAAGCAGGGGGATGGAATTAGGGGAATTGGAGTACAGAATTGGAGTAGGGATGGGAGCAGGGCTGGAGCAGGGGGATGGAATCAGGTGGAATTAGGGATTGAATCAGAGGGATTGGAGTAGAGAATGGAGCCAGGGAATGGGAGCAGGGATGGAGCAGGGGGATGGAGTCAGGGGTTGGAGTAGGGATGGGAGCAGGGATGGGAGCAGGGATGGGAGCAGGGGGATTGGAGTAAAGAATGGAAGTAGGGGGGTGGGAGCAGGGCTGGAGCAGGGGGATGGAATCAAGGATGGAATTAGGGATGGAATCGGGGATTGGAGTAAAGAATGGAAGCAGGGGGGTGGGAGCAGGGCTGGAGCAAGGGGATGGAATCAAGGATGGAATTAGGGATGGAGTCAGGGGGATTGGAGTAAAGAGTGGAAGCAGGGATGGAATCAGGGATTGGAGTGGGAATGGAATTGGGATGGGAGCAGGACGGGAGTAGGAATGGTAAGGGATGGAATGAGGGGGATTGGAGTGAAGAATGGAGCAGGGGGATGGAATCAGAGGGATTGGAGTAGGAATGGTAACAGGGATGGAATCAGGAAATTAGAGTGGAGAATGGAAGCAGGGGGGTGGGAGCAGGGGGTTGGAGTGGAGGATGGAAGCAGGGGGATGGAATTAGGGGAATTGGAGTAGAGAATTGGAGTCGGGATGGGAGCAGGGCTGGAGCAGGGGGATGGAATCAGGGGTTGGAGTAGGGATGGGAGCAGGGATGGAATCAGGGGGATGGGAGCAGGGATGGGAACAGGAGATTGGAGTAAAGAATGGAATCAGGGGGGTGGAATCAGGGGTTGGAGTAGGGATGGGAGCAGGGATGGAGTAGGAATGGAATCAGAGATGGAAACAGGGGTTGGAGTAAAGAATGGAGCCAGGGATGGAATCAGGGATTGGAGTGGGAATGGAACTGGGATGGGAGCAGGAGGACGGGAGTAGGAATGGTAATGGATGGAATCAGGGAGTTGGAGTGAAAAATGGAAGCAGGGGGGTGGGAGCAGGGATGGAATTGGGGATGGAATCAGGGATGGAATCAGGGATGGAATCAGAGGGATTGGAGTAAAGAGGGGAGCCAGGGAGGGAATCAGGGATTGGAGTAAAGGATGGAGCCGGGGGATGGGAGCAGGGGGATGGAATTAGGGATGGAATCAGGGATGGAATCAGGGATTGGAGTAAGGAATGGAGCCGGGGGATGGAATTAGGGATGGAATCAGGGATGGAATCAGGGATTGAAGTAAGGAACGGAGCCGGGGGATGGGAGCAGGGGGATGGGAGCAGGGAATGCAGGGGGGCCGGGATCGGGGCCGCTCCCAGCGCAGCACGCGGGGCTCGGGGGAGGGAAGGGAAGGAGGGAGGGAAGGGAGGGAAGGAGTGAAAGGAGGGAGGGGGCGCCGCTGGCACGAGCAGCTCCGGTTATCCCGTCACGGGCGCCAAAGGCACGAGAGCCGCGCGGCAACCTCGGGGGAATCCAGCCGGGAATTCAGTAATCCTCGGGAATTCCAGCCGGGAATTAAGTAATCCTCGGGAATATTCCAGCCGGGAATATCGGGGGTCCCCCGCTCCAGCCTTTCTCTCTCTCTCCACACATCCCCGGGGGCTGAGCCCGCTCGTCCCCCTCGGCGCTCCCCGGAGCTCTCCCCTCATCCCGGATCCTCCATCCGGAGGGAGCCGAGGGGCGCCGAGGGGCACCCCGGGGTGGGGCGCGGTGGGGTGGGGGGTGCTGCTGGCGTGTCCCCCCCCCCTCTCCCCATCCCGGTGACAGCGCCTGTGTGGGCCCGGCTGGGGCTGAATCCGCCCCGCTGGATCCCTGCCGCAGGCACGGCTCCATCCTTGGAGCTGCCGTTGCCATGGCAATGCCGGAGCGTTATTCCAGCATTGTCAGCGAGGAGCAGCGAGGAGGAGGAGGAGGAGGGAGAGGAAGAAGAGCTCCACTCATCCTCGCTGCTCCGGGGCGGTGGTGGTGGTGGTGGTGTAGGGGGGGGGGTGGGTTTAGGGGATTTGGGGTTCGGGAGGTTTTGGGATCATCCCGGGCCATGAGTGCTCGGGGCAGGGCTGGGGCGCTTCCGTAGGGTTGGGATCAGGAGGAGGAGGAGGAAGAGGAGGAGGAGGAGGGTGGGAGGTGGAAAAGAACAACCCGAGCTTAGGCCGGACCCGTTCCTGCTCCCCAAAATCCTCACTTAGAGGGGGTGAAGGGGGGGGGGGCCATGACCCCGCGCTGAGCCAGGGAAAGATTGGGGAAAAAAAAAAAAAAAATCCCAAAAAAACCTCAGGGAGGATTGAGAGAAGGGCACAACTCCTAAAAGCTGAGAGAGAGAAAGAGAAAAAAGGTGGGAAATCAACAAAAATAAAAAAAATTAAAAGAATAAATAAAAAAAAAGCCATGAAGAAGTTCGCCTCCACGCGCAGCCTCAATAAGATCCTGCAGCAGTGCGACTCCTCGTCCCGCGAGTACGAGGAGATCCAGGCCGTGGAGAAGAAGTGGCACCTGCACCTGGCCACGCCGCGCAAATTCCGCGAGCGGCAGCAGCAGCAGCAGCAGCAGCGGCAGCAGCAGCGGCAGCGCTGCAAGATGCCCTCCTCTCTGTTCCTTGCAGCGCCGCCGCCGCCCAAGAGAGCGCCCAGCACCACGCTCACGCTGCGCTCCAAATCCATGACGGCCGAGCTGGAGGAGCTGGGTAAGGCGGGAGGGAGGGAGAGCGGGAGTGGGGAGAGGGTTTGCAGTTTTCCCGGCGGGGTTTTTTGGTGGTTTTTGGGTTTTTTGGCGGGTTTTTCGGGTATTTTTGGTGGTTTTCTGGCTGGTTTTTGGTGGGTTTTGGGGTTTTCTGCTGTTTTCTGGTGGTTTTGGGGTTTTTCTGGTGTTTTTTTCAGGTTTTTTCGGTGGTTTTCTGGCTGGTTTTTGGTGGGTTTGGGGTTTTTCCGGTGGTTTTCTGGCAGTTTTCTGATGGTTTGGGGTTTTTCCGGTGGCTTTCTGGCTGTTTTTTGGTGGGTTTGGGTTTTTCTGGCGGTTTTCTGGTTGTATTCCGTCGGTTTTTCAGGTTTTTCAGCGTTTTTCTGGTGGTTTTCTGGCTCTATTCTGGTGGTTTTGGGTTTTTCTGGCGTTTTTTTCAGGTTTTTTCGGTGGTTTTCTGGCTGGTTTTTGGTGGGTTTTGGGGTTTTCTGGTGGTTTTCTGGTGGTATTCCGTCAGTTTTTCAGGTTTTTTTGGCGTTTTTCTGGTGGTTTTCTGGTGGTTTTGGGTTTTTCCAGTGATTTTCTGGTGATTTGGGGTTTTTCTGGCAGTTTTCTGGTTGTATTGCGTTGGTTTCTCAGGTTTTTCAGTGGTTTTCTGGTGGTTTTCTGGTGGTTTTTGGTTTCCCCAGCGGTTTTCTGGTGGTTTTGGGGTTTTTCTGGTGGTTTTCTGGTTGTATTAAGTTGGTTTTTCAGGTTTTGTCGGAGTTTTTCTGGTGGTTTTGGTTTTTCCAGTAATTTTCTGGTGGTTTTGGGTTTTTCTGGCGGTTTTTTCAGGTTTTTTCGGTGGTTTTCTGGCTGGTTTTTGGTGGATTTTGGGGTTTTTCTGGTGGTTTTTGGGTTTTCTGGCTGGTTTTTGGTGGGTTTTGGGGTTTTCTGGTGATTTTCTGGCCGTATTCCATCAGTTTTTCAGGTTTTTTGGCGTTTTTCTGGTGGTTTTCTGGTGATTTGAGGTTTTTCCGGTGGTTTTCTGGTTGTATTGCGTCGGTTTTTCAGATTTTTCAGTGGTTTTCTGGTGGTTTTTGGTTTTTCCAGTGATTTTCTGGTGGTTTTGGGTTTTTCTGGCGGTTTTCTGGTGGTTTTTTGGTTTTTCCGGTGGTTTTCTGGCTGTTTTCTGGCGGGTTCACATTTTTCTGGTGGTTTTCTGGCTGTTTTCTGGTGGTTTTGGGTTTTTCTGTCAGTTTTCCGCCAGTTTTCTGGTGGTTTTTTGGGTTTTTCTGGTGCTTTCCTGGCTGTTTCCTGATGTTTTTTCTGGTGGTTTTTCCCACTGGTTTTCTGGCTGTTTTTCCCGGCTCTTTTCTGGCGGTTTTCCTGGTGAATTTTCCAGAGGTTTTCTGGCTGGTTTTCCAACTGTTTCCCACCAGTTTTCTGGCTGTTTTTTGCCGTCTTTCCTGGCTGTTTTTCCCGCTGTTTTCTGACTGTTTTTCCCGCTGTTTTCTGGCTGTTCTCTGGTGGTTTCTCGGCTGTTTTCTGGCTGTTCTCTGACTGGTTTTCCCGCTGTTTTCTGGCTGTTCTCTGACTGTTTTTCCCGCTGTTTTCTGGCTGTTCTCTGGTGGTTTTCCCCGTGTTTTTCCGGCTGTTTTCCAGCAGTTTCCCAGCTGTTTGCGTGCGCGCCGTGGGGCCGTGGTGGTGGGGAGAGGTGGGAGGGTCGGGGAGGGAGGAGGAGGAGGAGGAGGAGGATTCCTGATGTCCGGAGGGATGTCCAGATGTCCACAGGGATGTCCCGAGGGATGTCCAGCGCTCCGGGGGCAGAGGTGGGCGTGGGGAGGATTTTGGGAGTTGGAGTCTCCGGGTGGGTGTGGAGGGGTTGGTGTGCCCTGGCCTTGGGCATCCAGATCCAATCCCTGCTCCAATTCCTGTTCCAATCCCTGCTCCAATCCCTGCTCCAATTCCTGCTCCAATTCCTGCTCCAATTCCTGCTCCAATTCCTGCTCCAATCCCTGATCAATCCCTGATCAATTCCTGATCAATTCCTGATCAATTCCTGCTCCAATCCCTGATCAATCCCTGATCAATTCCTGCTCCAATCCCTGCTCCAATCCCTGATCAATCCCTGCTCCAATTCCTGATCAATTCCTGATCAATCCCTGCTCCAATCCCTGATCAATCCCTGATCAATCCCTGATCAATCCCTGATCAATCCCTGATCAATCCCTGCTCCAATCCCTGCCCCAATCCCTGATCCATCCCTGATCCATCCCTGCTCCAATCCCTGCTCCAATCCCTGCTCCAATCCCTGCTCCATCCCCTGATCGATCCCCTGATCCATTCCTTGATCAATTCCTGTTCCTTTCCCTGCTCCATCCCCTGCTCCGTCCCCTGCTCCATGTCCTGATCCATTCCCGGATCCATTCCCTGTTCCTGCCCCCTTCCCTGCTCCTTTTCCTGCTCCTCTCCTGTTCCTCCTACTCCTCTCCCAGATCCTCTCTCTGATCCTGTTCCTCTCCCTCTCCCTGCTCCATTCCCAGCTCCTTTCCCTGCTCCTGATCTTCTCCCTGCCGCTCTCCCTGTTCCTGATCCTCTCCCTTTCCCTGTTCCTTTCCCTGATCCTTCCCCTGCTCCCGATCCTCTCCCTGCTCCTCTCCTTCCTCACTCCCTTCCCTGCTCCATTCCCAGCTTCTTTCCCTGCTCCCTTCCCTGCTCCATTCTCTGATCCATCCCCTGCTCCTTTTCCTGTTCCCTCTCCTTTCCCTGCTCCTTCCTCACCTTCCTCTCTCCTCTCCCTGCTCCTCTCCCCATACCTCTCTCTGCTCCTGTTCCTCTCCCTTTCTGCTCCATTCCCTGCTCCATCCCTGCTCCATTCCCTGTTCCTGCTCCATTCCCGGCTCCTTTTCCTGCTTCTCTCCCTGCTCCCTTCCTCACTCCCTTCCCTGCTCCTGATCCTCTCCCTGCTCCTTTCCCTGCCCATGCTCCTCTCCCTGCTCCTCTCCCTTGTTCCTCCTACTCCCTTCCCTGCTCCCAGTCCTCTTCCTGCTCCTCTCCTTCCTCACTCCCTTCCCTGCTCCTTTCCCTCCTCCCTTCCCTGTCCCTGCTCCCTTCCCTGCTCCATTCCCAGCTTCTTTCCCTGCTCCATCCCCTGCTCCATCCCCTGATCCATCCCTGCTCCTCTGCCTGTTCCTCTCCCTGTTCCTGCTCCCCATCCTCTTCCTGCTCCTCACCTTCCTCACTTCTCTCCCTGATCCTTTTCCTGATCCTCTCCCTGCTCCTCATCCTGCGCCTGTTCCTCTCCCTGTCCCTGCTCCCTTCCCTGCTCCATTCCCAGCTTCTTTCCCTGCTCCATTCCCTGCTCCATCCCTGCTCCATCCCTGCTCCTTTTCCTGTTCCCTCTCCTTTTCCTGCTCCTTCCTCACCTTCCTCTCTCCTCTCCCCGCTCCTCTGCCTCTCCCTGTTCCTCCTCATCCTCGCCCTGATCCTCATCCTGTGTCTATCCCCGCCCTGCTCCTGTTCCTCTCCCTGCTCCTCTCCCCGTTCCTCTCTCTGCTCCTGTTCCTCTGCCTCTTCCTGCTCCTTTCCCTGATCCATCCCTGCTCTTTTCCCTGTTTCTGCTCCATTCCCGGCTCCTTTTCCTGCTCCTCTCCCTTCTCCCTTCTTCACTCCTCTCCCTGCTCCTGATCTTCTCCCTGCTGCTCTCCCTGTTCCTGCTCCTTTCCCTGCTGCTTTCCCTGTCCCTCCCCTGCTGCTCCCCTCACCTTCCTCACTCCTTTCCCTGCTCCTCTCCCTGTTCCTGATCCTCTCTCGGATCCTCTCCCCGTTCCTCCTACTCCTCTCCCTGATCCTCATCTTCTGCCTGCTCCTCTCCCTGCTTCCAATCCTCTCCCTGTTCCTGCTCCTTTCCCTGCTCCCGATCCTCTCCCTGCTCCTCATCTTCCTCACTCCCTGTCCCTGCTCCCTTCCCTGTCCCTGCTCCATTCCCTGCTCCATCCCCTGATCCATCCCTGCTCCTTTTCCTGTTCCCTCTCCTTTCCCTGCTCCTTCCTCACCTTCCTCTCTCCTCTCCCCGCTCCTCTCTGATCCTGTTCCTCTCCCTCTTTCTGCTCCTTTCCCTGCTCCATCCCCTGCTCCTTTCCCTGCTCCATCCCCTGATCCATCCCTGCTCTTTTCCCTGTTTCTGCTCCATTCCCGGCTCCTTTTCCTGCTCCTCTCCCTGCTCCCTTCTTCACTCCATTCCCTGCTCCTCCTCCTCTGCCTGCTCCTCTCCCTGTTCCTGTTCTTTCCCTGCTCCTTTCTCTGTTCCTGATCATCCCTGCTCCTCTCCCCATTCCTCCTGTTCCTCTCCCAGATCCTCATCCTCTGCCTGATCCTCACCCTTCCCCTGATCCTTTCCCTGTTCCCGATCTTCCTGCTCCTCTCCCCGTTCCTCCTGTTCGTCTCCCTGATCTCATCCTGTGCCTGCTCCTCTCCCTGCTCCTTTCCCTGTTCCTCCTGCTCCTCTCCCTGCTCCTCATGCTCTGCCTGCTCCTCTCCCTGCTTCTGCTCCATTCTCTGCTCCTGGTTCTCTTCCTGCTCCTCACCTTCCTCACTCCTTTCCCTGCTTCTTTCCCTGCTCCTTTCCCTGATCCATCCCCTACTCCATTCCCAGCTCCTTTCCCCGCTCCTTTTCCTGCTTCCTTCCTCACTCCTTTCCCTGTTCCTGATCCTCTCCCTGCTCCTCTCCTCACCTTCCTCTCTCCTTTCCCTGCTCCTTTCCCTGTCCTGATCCCTTCCCAGCTCCTTTCCCTGTTCCTTTCCTTTCTCCTGCTCCTTTCCCTCCTCCTCTGCCTGTTCCTTTCCCTGTTCCTCCTGCTCCTGATTCTCTTCCTGCTCCTCACCTTCCTCACTGCTCTCCCTGATCCTTTTCCTGCTGCTCTCCCTGATCCTCTCTGCTCCTGCTCCTTTCCCTGCTTCTTTCCCTGATCCATCCCTGATCCTCTCCCTGCTCCTCTCCTCACCTTCCTCTCTCCTTTCCCTGCTGCTTTCCCTGTTCCTGATCCCTTCCCAGCTCCTTTCCCTGTCCCTTTCCCTGTTCCTCCTCATCCTCTCCCTGATCCTGCTCCTCTCCCTCTCCCTGCTCCCGATCCTCTCCCTGTTCCTCACCTTCCTCACTCCTCTCCCTGATCCTTCTCCTGTTCCTTTCCCTGCTCCTGATCCTTTTCCTCTCCCTGATCCTCTCCCTGCTCCTCTCCCTTTCCCTGCTCCTTTTCCTGCTCCCAATCCTCTCCCTGCTCCTCTCCCCACCTTCCTCGCTCCCATCCCTGCTCCTGTTCCTTTTCCTGTTCCTTTCCCTGCTCCTCACCTTCCTCACCCATTCCCTCATCCCGCTCCTCCTCTCCCTCCTCTCCCACACCCGGCAGTCCCAGGTTTTTATTTCCCATCCCTGGGCAGATCCCAGACCCTGCCAGGAGAGCTCTGGGAGAGCTCTGGAATTCCAGAACTCCAGGAGAGCTCCGGAATTCCAGGAGAGCTCTGGGAGAGCTCTGAAATTCCAGGAGTGTTCCAGGAGAGCTCTGGAATTCCAGGAGTGTTCTAGGAGAGCTCTGGGAGAGCTCTGGAATTCCAGGAGAGCTCTGGGAGAGCTCTGGGAGAATTCCAGGAGATCTCCAGGAGAATTCCAGGAGAGCTCCAGGAGATCTCCAGGAGAACTCCAGGAGAGCTCTGGGAAAACTCTGGGAGAGCTCTGGAATTCCAGGAGAGCTCCAGGAGAGCTCTGGAATTCCAGGAGAACTCTGGGAGAGCTCTGGAATTCCAGGAGTGTTCCAGGAGAGCTCCAGGAGAATTCCAGGAGATCTCCGGGATTGCTCCATCCCTGCTGCTTTCCCATCCCGCTCTTCCCAGATTCCCAGAAATCCTCTCCACTCCCACCATTCCTGCCACAATTCCTGGGTTTTTCCCATCTTTTCCCTTTTCCCGGATCCGGTGGCACTGGAGGGATCCCAATTCCTGGGAAAACTTGGAGGAAATTCCCGGGAAAACTCCGGAGCGTCCCTGGCGGCAGGGCCGGCTCCGAGGCCATCGGCGCTTCCGTGGGAATTTGGGATTTTTCCATGTGGGAATGTGGCAGTGTGGACACTCCGGAGCCTCAGCAGGATCCCACGTTCTCCCTGGTTTTCCATGTTTTTCCATATTTTTCCATGTTTTTCCATGTTTTCCATGCTTTCCCATATTTTCCGTAGTTTTCCATGTTTTCCATGTTTTCCATGTTTTTCCATGTTTTCCCATGTTTTCCATGTTTTTCCATTTTTTCCATGTTTTTCCATGTTTTCCATGTTTTTCCGTGTTTTCCTTGATTTTCTATGCTATCCATAGTTTTCCATGTTCTCCCTGTTTTCCATCTTTTCCATGCTTTTTTCCATGTTTTCCATGGTTTTTTCCGTGTCCTCCTTGTTTTTTCCATCTTTTCCCTATTTTCCATGGGGTTTTTCCATCTTTTCCCTATTTTCCGTGAGTTTTTCCATCTTTTCCCTATTTTCCATGAGTTTTTCCATCTTTTCCCTATTTTCCATGGGGTTTTTCCATCCTTTCCCTACTTTCCATGGGTTTTCTCCATGTTCTCCCTGGTTTGTCCATGCCCTTCCTGGTTTTCCGTCCCTTCTGGTTTTCCACGCTCTGTTTTCCATGTTCTCCTTGTTTTCCATATTTTCCATGTTTTCCATGGTTTTTTCCCATGTTTTCCATGGTTTTTTCCGTGTCCTCCTTGTTTTTTCCATCTTTTCCCTATTTTCCATGGGGTTTTTCCATCCTTTCCCTATTTTCCATGGGTTTTCTCCATGTTCTCCCTACTTTCCATGGGTTTTTCCATGTTCTCCCTGGTTTGTCCATGCCCATCCTGGTTTTCCGTCCCTTCTGGTTTTCCATGCTCTGTTTTCCATGTTCTCCCTGTTTTCCATATTTTCCATGTTTTCCATGGTTTTTTCCCATGTTTTCCATGTTTTTTTCCGTGTCCTCCTTGTTTTTTCCATCTTTTCCCTATTTTCCATGGGTTTTTTCCATGTTCTCTCTATTTTCCATCTTTTCCCTATTTTCCATGAGTTTTTCCATCTTTTCCCTATTTTCCATGAGTTTTTCCATCCTTTCCCTATTTTCCACGGGTTTTCTCCATGTTCTCCCTACTTTCCATGGGTTTTTTCCATGTTCTCCCTGGTTTGTCCATGCCCTTCCTGGTTTTCCATGCTCTTCCTGGTTTTCCATGTTCTGTTTTCCATGTTCTCCCTGTTTTCCATATTTTCCATGTTTTCCATGGTTTTTTCCATGTTTTCCTTGGTTTTCCATGATCTCCACAGTTTTCCATCTTCCCCGTTTTCCATGTTTTCCATGGTTTTTTCCATGTCCTCCCTGGTTTTCCATGCTCTCCTTGTTT
Organism: Acrocephalus scirpaceus scirpaceus; assembly: GCA_910950805.1. Taxonomy (NCBI): domain Eukaryota; kingdom Metazoa; phylum Chordata; class Aves; order Passeriformes; family Sylviidae; genus Acrocephalus; species Acrocephalus scirpaceus. Next base: position 1,028,890 of record OU383777.1, read on the forward strand.
TCCATGTTTTCCATGGTTTTTTCCGTGTCCTCCTTGTTTTTTCCATCTTTTCCCTATTTCCCATGGGTTTTTTCCATGTTCTCTCTATTTTCCATCTTTTCCCTATTTTCCATGGGGTTTTTCCATCTTTTCCCTATTTTCCACGGGTTTTCTCCATGTTCTCCCTATTTTCCATGAGTTTTTTCCATGTTCTCCCTATCTTCCATCTTTTCTCTATTTTCCATGGGTTTTTCCATGTTTTCCATGTTTTTTTCCATGTTTTCCTTAGTTTTCCATGATCTCCACAGTTTTCCATCTTCCCCGTTTTCCATGTTTTTTCCATGGTTTTTCCATGGTTTTTCCATGGTTTTTCCATGTTTTTTCCATGGTTTTTTCCAGGTCCTCCTGGGTTTTTCCATGTTCTCCCTGGTTTTCCATACCCTCCTTGCTTTTCCAAGCTCTCCCCGATTTCCATCCCCTCCCTGTTTTCCATGCTTTTCCTGGTTTTCCAACCTCTCCATGGATTTCCACACTCTCCATGGTTTTTTCCATGCTCTCCCTGGTTTTCCATTCCTTCTGTTTTTCCACGCCCTCCGTGATTTTCCATGCTTTTCCAGGTTTTCCATGCTCTCCCTGTTTTTCCATGCCCTCCCTCTTTTTTAATTCCTCCCTGTTTTCCAAGCTCTCCATTGTTTTCCATGCCCTTCCCAGTTTTCCAAGCCCTTCCCAGTTTTCCCTGTTTTTCCCTTGCTCTCCTCCTCCCAGGCAGACCCAGCGGGATCAGGACAGATCCCAACATTCCAAGGTTGGATTTATTTCATCCCGAGCCTCTGCCTGGAATTCCCACCCTGGAATTCCCACCCTGGAATTCCCACCCTGGAATTCCCACCCTGGAATTCCCACCCTTGATTCCCAACCCTTCCAGACCCTCATTCCCGATCCAAAGGCTCCTCATTTTTGCCGGGAATTCTTGGCTCCTTTTTCCCACTTTTTTCCCATCCCGGATCCTCGGATTCCTCCTTCCTCCCTCCCAGCAATTCCCAGTTTTTCCCAGTTTTCCTGGAGCGGGATTGGGAACAGCATCTGGAGGCAATTTCAGCTCTCATCCCACAATTCCTACGATTTTTTTTTGGGAATTGCAACGCTCATTCCCATAGATCAAGGAATGGGCTGAAACCATTCCAAGGAAAACAGGGAATTCCAGCTTTTCCTGTGGATCAGCATTCCCAGGATTTGTCTTGGAGCCGCGCTCCTTCCCAAGGGAAAGGGACATTCCCAAAGGAATCTCTGCCGGGTGCTTCCCGTCCTTTTTTCCATGGATCCCAAACTCCCCCCCGTGCCCTTCCCGACCCTTTCCCAGCCATCCCAACCCCCCTGGAACAGCAAATTCCCAGCAGGATTTTCAGGATCCATGGGCTTGGATACCGGGAATGGCCCTGGGAGCTTTTCCAGGGTTTTTCCCATGGTTTGGGATGGAATTCCAGCCGATCCCGCTGGATTCCCAACGGATCTGGCTGGAAGACAGCAAGGGATGATCCCAAATCCCGAATCTGACGATCCCGGTGGATAAAGGCCGGAATTCCGAGGTTTCCCTGCCCAAATCCCAAATCTGACGATCCCGGTGGATAAAGGCCGGAATTCCGAGGTTTCCCTGCCCAAATCCCACGTGTTGGGAAGAGCCGGGAATGTTGGGAAGAGCCGGGAATGTTGGGCAGAGCCGGGAATGGGGTCGGGAATGGTTCCGGGCTGTTGATTTTTGTGTTTTGTTTCCCATTCCAAGCCTCCATGCGGAGAAGGAAAGGGGGTGAGTGAAACCGAAATTCCCGGGATTCCGCCCCTTCCCGCCCAGCCTCCGGGGGGAATTCAGCCGGGAATTTGGGAATTGTTTGGGAATTAATTATTTGGGAATTATTTGGGAATTTGGGGGTGGAGCTGCGGCGTCGCGGAGCCGCTCCGGTGGGAATTGGAATGCCAGGAATTGTGGGAATTCTGCACCATGTTATCCCAAAATTATCCCGAAATAAAAAAACCCTGCCATTCCCGGGCGTGATCCCTGCTCCGGGTTTTCCCTGTGGGAATGTCCCGTGTGGGATCCTTGGGAATGACGGCGTCCGGCTTGATCCCGAATAGCCAAAGGCTCTCTGGGCAAATCCAGGGAGTTTATCCCAAATCCAGGGAGTTTATCCCAAATCCAGGGAGTTTATCCCAAATCCAGGGAGTTTATCCCAAATCCAGACCGTTTATCCCAAATCCAGGGAGTTTATCCCAAATCCAGGGAGTTTATCCCAAATCCAGGGAGTTTATCCCAAATCCAGGGAGTTTATCCCAAATCCAGGGAGTTTATCCCAAATCCAGGGAGTTTATCCCAAATCCAGACCGTTTATCCCACTATTCCTGGCAGTTCCAAGGAGTTTATCCCGTTATTCCAGGCAGTTTATCCCATTGTTCCTGACAGTTTATCCCATTGTTCCTGGCAAATCCAGGCAGTTCATCCCATTATTCCTGGTGGATCCAGGGAGTTTATCCCATTATTCCTTGCAGTTCCAGGGATTTTATCCTGTTATTCCTGGCAGTTCCAGGGATTTTATTATTATTATTTTTATTATTATTTATTATCCATTCCAAAATTTGGGATAGTTCCAGTTCATCCCGTTTTTCCTGGCAGTTCCAGGCAGTTTATCCCACTATTCCTGGCAAATCCAAGGAGTTCATCCCGTTATTCCTGGCAGTTTATCCCATTATTCCTGGCAGTTCCAGGGATTTTGTTATTATTATTTTTATTATTATTTATTATTCATTCCAAAATTTGGGATAATTCCAGTTCATCCCGTTATTCCTGGCAGTTTATCCCGTTATTCCCGGCAGTTAATCCCATTTTTCCTGGCAGTCTCAGGCAGTTTATCCCGCTATTCCTGGCAGATCCATGTGGATTATCCCACTGTTCCCACCCCAAGGATGTGCCGGGAATGTGACATGAGGAAAAAAACTGGGAAGTTTTTGGTGGAGGGGTTGGATCTGGCTGGGATCCAACCAACCCATCCTGGGATTTTCTGATCCGGGATTTTCCTGTCCTGCTGGTTCCCATTCCCAGTTCCCCATGGAATTTGGGATCCAGTGGGGGATAGGACAGGGAAGAAGCCGGGCGGGAATTTCCACGGGAAATATCCCAAGGATCTTCCCAAACCTTCCCTGGATTGGGCAGATCCAGGGGGAGCCACACAAGGATGAGGAAAATCCGTGGGGTTGGAGGTTCTCAGGGATTGGAGATGGATCCAGGATGTTCTTCCCGGGTGGAAAATTCCAGGGAGAGCTTCCAGAACATTCCAGGCCTGAAGGGGCTCCAGGAGAGCTGCAGAGGGACTGGGGACAAGGGACAGAGGGACAGGACACAGGGAATGGCTTCAGCTTGGAAAAGGGGAGATTTGGGTGGGATTTTGGGAATTAGGAATTCCCAGAGAATCCCTGGAATGTCCAAGGAAGGATTGGAGCACCCTGGGATGGTGGGAGGTGTCCCTGGAATGAGCTTTGAGGTCCCTTCCCACCCAAACTGCTCTGGGATTCTGGGATTTGGGACACTCAGAATCCATCCCGAGGGATTTTTATGGAAAATGGGGAGAGAAAAGAGAGGGCAAGGGAAGGGAGACCCTTCATGGTTTCCTGAGATTCCAAGGGAGGCCCCAAAATCCGGGATTTTGTGTCAGAGAATTCCTTGGAATGCGGCGCATCCAGGGGTGGGACAGGAATTCCTGGGCTGAGCAGCAATCAACCCCCAAAAATCCATGGAAAAACCACTTGGATGAGCAGGAATCAATCCCTAAAATCCATGGAAAAATCACTTGAGTGGGGTGGAATCAACCCCCAAAAATCCATGGAAAAACCGCTGGGGTGGGGTGGAATCCACCCAGATAAATCCATGGAAAAACCACTTGGGTGAATGGGAATCAACCCCCAAAAATCCATGGAAAAATCCCTGGGGTGAATGGGAATCAACCCAGATAAATCCATGGAAAAACCACTTGGGTGGGGCCCAAAAATCCATGGAAAAACCGCTTGGGTGGGGTGGAATCAACCCCCAAAAATCCATGGAAAAACCACTTGGCCAAGTGGGAATCAACCCAGATAAATCCATGGAAAACCCACTGGGGTGAGTGGGAATCAACCCCCAAAAATCCATGGAAAACCCACTTGGGTGAGCAGGAATCAACCCCTGCAAATCCATGGAAAAATGGCTTGGGTGGGGTGGAATCAACCCCAAAAATCCATGGAAAAACCACTTGGCGAAGGGGGAATCCATCCAGATAAATCCATGGAAAAACCCACTTGGGTGGGGTGGAATCAACCCCCATAAATCCATGGAAAAACCACTTGTGTGAGCGGGAATCAACCCAGATAAATCCATGGAAAAGCCATGGAATCAACATCCAAAAATCCATGGAAAAACCCGCTCGGCTGGGGACGGTCCGTGCCTTTTTTGGGCTGCGCGGCGGGAAGGGCGGGAGCTGATCCCGGTTTTTCCCTTGGATTCCAGAGAAGCTGGACGAGATCCTGGCGGCGGCCGAGCCGGCGCTGCGGGCGGAGCTGGTGGAGGCCGATTCCAGGGCGGCCACGGTGAAACAGCGCCCGACCAGCCGCAGGATCACCCCCGCCGAGATCAGCGTGAGCACCCCGGGAATGCCGGGAATTCCCCGGGAATTCTGTGGGAATGGGGTGGGAGAGAGCTGGGGAATCACCCCCGCCGAGATCAGCGTGAACACCCCGGGAATTCCCCGGGAATTCTGTGGGAATTCTGTGGGAATGGGGTGGGAGAGAGCTGGGGAATCACCCCCGCCGAGATCAGCGTGAGCATCCCGGGAATGCCGGGAATTCCCCGGGAATGTGGTGGGAATGGGATGGGAGAGTGGGATGGGAGGATCACCCCTGCTGAGATCAGCGTGAGCCACACTGGGAATGCTGGGAATTCCCCGGGAATTCTGTGGGAATGGGGTGGGAGAGAGCTGGGGAATCACCCCCGCCGAGATCAGCGTGAGCACCCTGGGAATGCTGGGAATTCCATGGGAATTCTGTGGGAATGTGGGAATGGGATGGGATGGGAGGGTCACCCCCGCCGAGATCAGAGTGAGCACCCCGGGAATGCCGGGAATTCCCTGGGAATTCTGTGGGAATAATGTGGGAATGGGGTGGGGGAGAGCTGGGGAATCACCCCCGCCGAGATCAGCGTGAGCCATCCTGGGAATGCTGGGAATTCCATGGGAATGTGGTGGGAATGGGATGGGAGGGTCACCCCCGCCGAGATCAGCGTGAGCATCCTGGGAATGCCAGGAATTCCCTGGGAATTCTGTGGGAATGGGATGGGAGAGATCAGTGTGAGCAGCGGGAATTCCCCAGGAATTCTGTGGGAATGGGATGTGGGAATGGGATGGGAGGGTCACCCCTGCTGAGATCAGCGTGAGCCACGCCGGGAATTCCCTGGGAATTCTGTGGGAATGTGGGAATGGGATGGGAGAGTGGGATGGGAGGTTCACCCCTGCTGAGATCAGCGTGAGACACGCCGGAAACACCGGGAATTCCCTGGGAATTCTGTGGTAATGGGATGGGAGAGATCAGTGTGAGCCAGCGGGAATTCCAGGAATTCCGTAGGAATGTGGGCAGGGAATGTGGGAATGGGATGGGAAAACATGGAGAGGGATCAGAAGCTCTGAGGAATGGAATTCCCAGGAATGGCAGGAGAGGGATGGGAGTCACTGGGAGCAGCATTCCCAGGAATGGGGATTGGCATTCCCAGGAATCTTGAGTGGGTTTAACCAGGAATGTGGAGTGGGATTCCCAGGAATAAGGAGTGGAATTCCTGGGATCGAGGAGTGGGATTCCTGGGAATGGAAGGAGAGGGATGGAAGCCCATGGAAAAGGATGGGAGGGATCATGGTTCCGAGTGGTGCTGGTTCAGGAATGGAATTCCCAGGAATGTTGAGTGAAATTCCTGGGAATGTTGAGCAGAATTCCCGGGAATGTTGAGTGGAATTCCCAGGAATGTTGAGTGAAATTCCCGGGAATGTGGAGCCTGGGAGACCCCGATCCACAGCGAGGGCTCAGCGCTCCCTCAGCTCCCCGGGATCCAGACCTGGGAATCCGCGTGGATTTCCCAGGAAAAGCTGGAAGAGCAGCTCTGGAATTCCGCTGGAATCCGATGGGAAGCACAGAGAGAGGAGGAAGAGGAGGAGGAGAATTCCTGGGAATTCTGCGGGTGGGAAAAGCGGGACAGGAACTCCCGGACTCATCCTCACCAAATTCCCACCTGGAGCGAGCAGGGAAATGGGATGGGAATGATCCCAAAGTTCGGGAATTCCGCTGGGCAGATCAGCAGGGAAGCAGAGGCGAGGAGGATCCAAGAATTCCCATTTTTCCAGGGTGGGAATGTGGGGTGGGAATGCCGGGAATGCCGGCTCCTCCCGGCCCTATCCAGACTGGGAATTCCCGTTTTTTTCCCCCTTTCCCAGTCCCTGTTTGAGCGGCAGGGAATGGCGCATCCCGGAGTCCTGGCGGGAACGGAGAAGCCGCACGTGTCCCTCCGGAAGGGAATTCCACGCACCAAGTCTGTCGGTGAGGAAAAAAAACTGGGAGAATCCCTTGGGAATGAGGAGGGAGGCGGGGTGGGCGGGAAAAGCTGGGCCCGTCCTGGGTCGCGCTTGGATTTTGGAATATTCCGTGGAATTCCGTGGAATTTCTGGCTGGTCCTGCTCGGAGCGGAAGGTGGGGGCTGGAGAATTCCAGGAGAGAAATTTGGGAGAGGATTCCAGGAATTCCCAGCGGGAATGGCGCCTCCAGAATTGGGAATGCCGGAGCTGGGGCTGAGGAGGAGGCACCTGGATGTGGGGGGTCCTGGAGCTTATCCCAAAGGATTTATGGAGTCTCCAACCCCAAAATCCATCTCTGGTGGGTTCTTGGTTCTGTTCCCGAAGATTTTGGTGCCACCAATCCCAAAATCCGTCTGTGGGAAGTCCTTGATCCCATTCCAGAAGGATTTTGGTGCTACTGATCCCAAAATCCATCTGTGGTGGGTCCTGGACCTTGTCCCTAAAGATTTATGGAGTCACCGATCCCAGAACTTTCTGTGGTGGCTCCTTGAGCTTGTCCCTGAAGATTTTTGGTGCCACCAATCCCAAAATCCATGTGTGGGGGGTCCTGGAGCTTATCCCAAAGGACTTATGGAGTCTCCAAATCCCAAATCCATCTCTGATGGGTTCTTGATTCTGATCCCAAAGATTTTGGTGCCACCAATCCCAAAATCCGTCTGTGGGAAGTCCTTGACCCCATTCCAGAAGGATTTTTGGTGCCACCAATCCCAAAATCCGTCTGTGGTGGGTCCTGGGTCTTGTCCCTAAAGATTTATGGAGTCACCAATCCCAGAACTTTCTGTGGTGGCTCCTTGACCTTGTCCCTGAAGATTTTTGGTGCCACCAATCCCCAAATCCATCTGTGGGGGATCCTGGAGCTTATCCCAAAGGATTTATGGAGTCACCAACTCCAAAACCATCTCTGATGGGTTCTTGATTCTGATCCCAAAGATTTTGGTGCCACCAATCCCCAAATCCGTCTGTGGGAAGTCCTTGACCCCATTCCAGAAGGATTTTGGTGCTACCAATCCCAAAATCCATCCGTGGTGGGTCCCGGACCTTGTCCTTAAAGATTTATGGAGTCTGTGAACCCAAAACTGCCTGTGGGGGATCCTGGAGCTTATCCCAAAGGATTTATGGAGTCTCCAAACCCCAAATCCATCCCTGGTGGGTTCTTGATTCTGTTCCCAAGGATTTTTGGTGCCACCAATCCCAAAATCCGTCTGTGGTGAGTCCTGGACCTTGTCCCTAAAGATTTATGGAGTCACCAATCCCAGAACTTTCTGTGGTGGCTCCTTGAGCTTCTCCCTGAAGATTTCTGGTGCCACCAATCCCCAAATCCATCCGTGGTGGGTCCTGGAGCTTATCCCAAAGGATTTATGGAGTCACCAACTCCAAAACCATCTCTGGTGGGTTCTTGATTCTGATCCCAAAGATTTTGGTGCCACCAATCCCCAAATCCGTCTGTGGGAAGTCCTTGACCCCATTCCAGAAGGATTTTGGTGCCACCAATCCCAAAATCCGTCTGTGGTGGATCCTGGACCTTCTCCTTAAAGATTTATGGAGTCTCTGAACCCAAAACCGCCTGTGGGGGATCCTGGAGCTTATCCCAAAATATTTATGGAGTCTCCAAACCCAAATCCATCTCTGGTGGGTTCTTGTGCTTATCCCAAAGGATTTATGGAGTCTCCAATCCCAGAACTTTCTGTGGTGGCTCCTTGACCCCATTCCAGAAGGATTTTGGTGCCACCAATCCCAAAATCCATCTGTGGGAAATCCTTGACTCATTCCAGAAGGATTTTGGTGCCACCAATCCCAAAATCCATCCATGGTGGTTCCTTGACCCCATTCCAGAAGGTTTTTGGTGCCACCAATCCCAAAATCCGTCTGTGGTGGGTCCTGGACCTTCTTAAAGATTTATGGAGTCTCTGAACCCAAAACCGCCTGTGGGGGATCCTGGAGCTTATCCCAAAATATTTATGGAGTCTCCAAACCCAAATCCATCTCTGGTGGGTTCTTGTGCTTATCCCAAAGGATTTATGGAGTCACCAATCCCAGAACTTTCTGTGGTGGCTCCTTGACCCCATTCCAGGAGGTTTTTGGTGCCACCAATCCCAAAATCCATCTGTGGGAAATCCTTGACTCATTCCAAAGGATTTTGGTGTCACCAATCCCAAAATCCATCTGTGGGAAATCCTTGACTCATTCCAAAGGATTTTGGTGTCACCAATCCCAAAATCCATCCATGGTGGTTCCTTGACCCCATTCCAGAGGGATTTTGGTGCCACCAATCCCAAAATCCATCTGTGGGAAATCCTTGACTCATTCCAAAGGATTTTGGTGCCACCAATCCCAAACCTGGCTGTGGTGGCTCCTTGATCCTAAAAAAAAAAGGAAAATTTGGGATTTCAGGGATTGTGTTGGTGCTGCCGCTCCTCTGCTGGGAATTCCATGGGAATGACATTCCCGAGGCTTTGGAGGAGCTGGGATGAAACAGGATCTTTGGGATTTGGGGGATGGAGAAATCCCATCCCAACATCCCAATCCTGCGGTGTCCAGAGGGGAACCGGGACTTTTATCCCGGTTTTTCCCAAATTTTGGGAGTTTGGAAGTGGATCCTGCCCTGGTGCCGTTGGGATGAGGAGGATCCAGGAGATTCCCAAAGCGCATCCAGAGTTTCTGGAGGAGAAAGTTTGGGAAGGAGCTTTGGAAAAGGAGCTGCTGAGGGCGTGGAGAGCTGGGAATTTTTTGGGAAGGGATCCGGAGTGGGAATTCTGGGATGGATCATCCACCGGGAATGCATCCATGGAATTGTCCAAGGGCTGGAGCTAGGCTGGGAGAGCTGGGAATTCCCAGCCTGGAGAAGGAAAGGCTCCAGGGAGAGCTTCCAGAACATTCCAGGGGTTCCAGGAGAAGCGGGAATTTGGGAAAGGCCTGGAGGGACAGGACACAGGGAATGGTTTCAGCTTGGAAAAGGGGAAATTTGGGAATTGGGCAGGAATTCCTGGCTGGGCTGGAATTCCCAGAGAATCCCTGGATCCCTGGAATGTCCATGGAAATGCTGGAGAACTCTGGGATCATGGAATTGTCCCTGGAATGAGCTTTGAGGTCCCTTCCCACCCAAACCGGTCTGGGATTCTGGGATTTGGGACACTCAGAATCCATCCCGAGGGATTTTTATGGGAAATGGGGAGAGAAAAGAGAGGGCAAGGGAAGGGAGACCCTTCATGGTTTCCTGAGATTCCAAGTGAGGCCCCTGGGTCCATGGATTTCTTGGAGAGGAGATGGATCCAATCTCAGGCTGGGAGAGCTGGGAATTCCCAGCCTGGAGAAGGGAAGGCTCCAGGGAGAGCTTCCAGAACATTCCAGGGCCTCAAGGGGCTCCAGGATCGTTTTTCCATGGAAAAGGGGCGCTCAGGCCTTCTTGGCAGGAGGTTTGGGGTCACCATTCCTGGAGGAATCCAAGGAATTCCTGGCTGTGGCACTCAGGGCACGGCTTGGGCTCGGTGACCTGGGAATTCGTTCCCAGCCTGGATAATTTGGGAATTCTGTGCTCACACCCCCGTGAGAATTCCCAGCACATCCCGGTTATCCAGGGAAAAGAGGGAACGGCCTCAGCCCGGGACAGGGGACATTGGGATTGGATTTTTGGGATCATTTTTCCATGGAAATGGGGTCAGGCCTTGGCAGGAGGTTTGGGGTCACCATCCCTGGAGGAATCCAAGGAATTCCTGGCTGTGGCACCTGGATTTGGTGCTCTTGGAATTCTTTCCCAGCCTGGATAATTTGGGATCGTTTGGATTGGATTTTTGGGATCACACATTCCTGGATTTGGAGCTCTTGGAATTCTTTCCCAGCCTCGATAATTTGGGAATTCTGTGCTCACACCCCCACGAGAATTCCCAGCACGTCCCGGTTATCCCAGCAATTCCCAGCCCGTGCATCCAAACCCCCCATGGAAAAAAAAAAAAAACCTGGGATTGAAACAATTCCTTGAATTCCCATCAGGAGAGCTCCAATCCCTTCTCCAACAGCTCATCCCGACAAAAAAAAATCCAGGGAAAAATCCCATCCCCACAGTGGGAAAACCCCTGGAATAACGGGGGGGACTCAACCCCAAACCCCAAACCCCAAAGCAGCTCCTGGAGGAAACCATTCCCGGTGGAATTCCAGGAAAAACGGGAACGGAAAAGAGGCGGAGAGGGCGGGAATGGGGTTGGAATTAGAAGTCCTTGAGCTGTCATTCCACTCCCACGGCCCGGGAGCTGCGCAGCCTCTGGATTTTTCCAGGAGAAAAATCCCTGCACGGGAGAGGAAGGAGATGGAAAAGCTGGAAAAGCTCGGATGGGTTTTTTTGGGAAGGAATGTTCCCTGGCATTTGTGCATTCCAGCAGGGAATTTGTTAGATTCCCAGGGAGAAAAGATCAAAATATTTTGGGAAAAATTCCTGGGATAAACGTGGTTAACCCTCGGCTGGCTGAGTAAAAAAGTGGGAGAAAAGATCAAAAAGATTCCAGGAAAAATTCCCAGGATAAAGGTGGTTAACCCTTGGCTGGCAGAGAAAAACTGGGAGAAAAGATCAAAAAGATTCCAGGAAAAATTCCCAGGATGAGGGCAGTTAACCCTTGGCTGGCTGGGAAAAAAAAAGTGGGAGAAAAAATCAAAAAGATTCCAGGAAAAATTCCCAGGATAAACAGGGTTAGCTCCAGCTGGGAAAAAAAAAATTGGGAGAAAAGATCAAAAAAATTCCAGGAAAAATTCCTGGGATGAAGGTGGTTAACCCTCGGCTGGCTGAGTAAAAAAGTGGGAGAAAAGATCAAAAAGATTTCAGGAAAAAATTCCCGGGATAAACATGGTTAACCCTCGGCTGGCTGGGAAAAAAAATGGGAGGAAAGATCAAAAAGATTCCAGGAAAAATTCCTGGGATGAAGGCAGTTAACCCTCGGCTGGCTGGAAAAAACTGGGAGAAAAGATCAAAAAGATTCCAGGAAAAAATTCCCGGGATGAAGGTGGTTAACCCTTGGCTGGCTGGGAAAAAAAATGGGAGGAAAGATCAAAAAGATTCCAGGAAAAATTCCTGGGATAAACAGGGTTAACCCCCAGCTGGCTGAGAAAAACTGGGAGAAAAGATTGAAAAGATTCCAGGGGAAAAAAATTCCTGGGATAAAGGCAGTTAACCCTTGGCTGGCTGGGAAAAAAAATTGGGAGAAAAGATCAAAAAGATTCCAGGAAAAATTCGTGGGATAAAGGTGGTTAATCCTCCACTGGCTGAGAAAAACTGGGAGAAAAGATCGAAAATATTCCAGGGGAAAAAAATCCCGGGATGAGGGCAGTTAACCCCCGGCTAGCTGGAAAAAAATGGCAGAAAATATCAAAGATTCCAGGAAAAAATTCCCGGGATGAAGGTGGTTAACCCAGGGAAAAAAAGAACAAAACCGGGATGGGAGGAATATTTGGAAGGAGTAGGGGGGGAAGGGGAGGGAAGAAAATTCCTGTCAGACTTCCAAGATTTCTCCGGCGCCATCTGCTCCCACAGCGGAGTTAAAAACGCTCCGGAGGCTGCGGAGCTGCCATGGCTCCCGGAGAGAATTCCAGAGGGTGGAGAGAATTCCAGAGGGTGGAGCCGCCACTTTTGGAGGGGTGGGAGGGATTCAAGTGACATCCCGGGATGGAATCCTGGAATGGAGATTCCCAAATTCCAGCCCGTTCCAAAGGATGTCCCAGGATGCTCCAGCCTGGCCCTGGGCACTTCCCGGGATCCAGGGGAGCTGCTCTGGGAATTCTGGGATGATCCCGGGTGCCAGAGGATGGAGATTCTCATCCCTGGGCCCCAAAAATTGGGGATTCCCATCCCTGGATTCCAAAAATTGGGGATTCCCATCCCTGGGCCCCAAAAATTGGGGATTCCCATCCCTGGGCTCCAAAGATTGGGGATTCCCATCCCCGGGCTCCAAAAATTGGAGATTCCCAATCCTGGATTCCAAAAATTGGGGATTCTCATCCCTAGACACCAAAAATTGGGGATTCCCATTCCTGGATTCCAAAAATTGGAGATTCCCATCCCTGGCTCCAAAAATTGGGGATTCCCATCCCTGGATTCCAGAAATTGGAGATTCCCATCCCCGGGCTCCAAAAATTGGGGATTCCCATTCCTGGATTCCAGAAATTGGGGATTCCCATCCCCGGGCCCCAAAAATTGGGGATTCCCATCCCTGGATTCCAGAAATTGGAGATTCCCATCCCTGGATTCCAAAAATTGGAGATTCCCATCCCTGGGCTCCAAAAATTGGGGATTCTCATCCCTGGGCTCCAAAAATTGGGGATTCCCATCCCTGGATTCCAAAAATTGGGGATTCCCATCCCTGGCTCCAAAAATTGGAGATTCCCATTCCAGGATTCCAGAAATTGGAGATTCCCATCCCCGGGCTCCAAAAATTGGGGATTCCCATTCCTGGGTTCCAAAAATTGGGGATTCCCATCCCCGGGCCCCAAAAATTGGGGATTCCCATCCCTGGATTCCAGAAATTGGAGATTCCCATCCCTGGATTCCAAAAATTGGAGATTCCCATCCCTGGGCTCCAAAAATTGGGGATTCCCATCCCTGGATTCCAAAAATTGGGGATTCCCATCCCTGGCTCCAAAAATTGGAGATTCCCATTCCAGGATTCCAAAAATTGGAGATTCCCATCCCCGGGCCCCAAAAATTGGGGATTCCCATCCCTGGATTCCAGAAATTGGAGATTCCCATCCCTGGATTCCAAAAATTGGAGATTCCCATCCCTGGGCTCCAAAAATTGGGGATTCTCATCCCTGGGCTCCAAAAATTGGGGATTCCCATCCCTGGATTCCAAAAATTGGGGATTCCCATCCCTGGCTCCAAAAATTGGAGATTCCCATTCCAGGATTCCAAAAATTGGAGATTCCCATCCCTGGGCCCCAAAAATTGGAGATTCCCATCCCCGGGCTCCAAAAATTGGGGATCCCCATCCCCGGGCCCCAAAAATTGGAGATTTCCATTCCTGGATTCCAAAAATTGGGGATTCCCATTCCTGGATTCCAAAAATTGGGGATTCCCATCCCTGGATTCCAAAAATTGGAGATTCCCAATCCTGGACATGATAGGGCAGAAATTCCCATCCCTGGATTCCACAGGACAAATATTCCCATCCCTGGGCTCCAAAGGATGGAAATTCCCATTCCTGGATGCCAGAGGATGGAAATTCCCATTCCTGGATGCCAGAGGATGGAAATTCCCATCCCTGGATGCCATAGGAGAAATATTCCCATTCCTGGGCTCCAAAGGATGAAAATTCCCATCCCTGGATTCCTGAGGATGGAGATTGCCATTCCTGGACACCCAAGGATGGAAATTTCCATCCCTGGGCTCCAAAAATTGGAGATTCCCATCCCTGAACTCCAAGGGATGGAAATTCCCATCCCTGGATGCCATAGGAGAAATATTCCCAATCCTGGGCTCCAAAGGATGGAAATTCCCATCCCTGGGCTCCACAAACCATTCCCTGGGCTCCAAGGGATGGAAATTCCCATTCCAGGACACCAAAGGATGGAGATTCCCATTCCAGGACACCAAAAATTGGAGATTCCCATCCCTGGGCTCCAGAGGATGGAGATTCCCATCCCTGGTCTCCAGGATGGAGATTCCCATTCCTGGGTTCTGGAGGATGGAGATTCCCAATCCTGGGCTCCAGAAGATGGAGATTCCCATTCCTGGATTCCAGAGGATGGAAATTCCCATCCCTGGATGCCATAGGACAAATATTCCCATCCCTGGGCTCCAGGGGATGGAGATCCCAATCCCTGGACACCAAACAATGGAAATTCCCTTCCCTGGACACAAAAGGATGGAAATTCCCATCCCTGGATTCCATAGGACAAATATTTCCATTCCTGGGTTCCAAAGGATAGAAATTCCCATTCCTGGATGCCATAGGATGGAAATTCCCAACCCTGGACACCAAAGGATGGAAATTCCCATCCCTGGACACCAAAGGGTGGAAATTCCCATCCCTGGATACCAAAGGATGGAAATTCCCATCCCTGGATTCCATAGGACAAATATTCCCATCCCTGGACACCAAAGGATGGAAATTCCCATCCCTGAGCTCCAGAGGATTCGGATTCCCTCCCCCTTCCCACTCCCAAATTTGCACCCTCCTGCTCCAGGACTTTTTTTGGGATTTACTCCCTCATCCCATCCCTCAGGAATGCACGGGGAGGGGCTGAGGTTTTCCAGGGATTTGGGCTGTTATGGCAACCGGGAGCTCTCCTGGGGAGCCTTTGTGTTTTCCCTGGAGATGAATTCCATGGAATGCCGGGAATGGCTCTGGGGGTTGCCAGGCTACGCCGGCAGCGTCATTCCCGTTGTTCCCGTTCCGTCATTCCCGTCATTCCCATTCCAGGGAAGTCATTCCCGAATGCTGGGAGTTACTGGTCCTTACTGGTCCTTACTGGTGGATCCGTTTGGATCCCGGCTTTTTATTCCCGAGCTCTGGAATTTGATCCCGGTGTTCCATGGGAGGCGTGGGAGTCTCCCAAAGCTCCAGTGGGAGCTGGAATTCCATGGAAAGCAGCGAAGGGATGGGATTGATTTATTCGGGATTGAGAATTCCTGGGAATGTGGGGAACATCCGGGATTTTTCCCAGAGGATGTTCCCACTCCTCCCATCCCTCCTGGGAGCCTGGAGCAGCTCCCAAAATTCCAAATCCCACCTGGAAGTGAATTCCCACCTGGTTTGGGATGGGAATCCTGGAATGGTTTGGGAATCCTGGAATGGTTTGGGATGGGAATCCTGGAATGGCTTGGGATGGGAATCCTGGAATGGCTTGGGATGGGAATCCTGGGATGAGAATCCTGGAATTGTTTGGGATGGGAATCCTGGAATGGCTTGGGATAGGAGTCTTGGAATAAGAATCCTGGAATGGTTTGGGAATCCTGGAATGGTTTGGGTGGGAATCCTGGAATGGTTTGGGTGGGAATCCTGGAATGGTTTGGGTGGGAATGGTGGAATGGTTTGGGTGGGAATCCTGGAATGGTTTGGGGACCTTAATCCCATCCCATTCCCGCCCTTTCCATGGACAGGGACACATTCCACCATCCCAGATTTCTCCAGCCTGGCCTTGGGCACTTCCCGGGATCCAGGGGCAGCCGCAGCTTCTCTGGGAATTCTGTCCCGGAGCCGGAGGTTCTGGATCCCTTTTAGGGATCTGTGAGGATCCTTTCGGGATCAGCTTTTCTGTAATGTTCCCCAAACATGGCAATTCCTTGGATTTCTTTTTCCCATGGTGTTCCCTACCTTTGGCAATTCCTTGGATTTGGTTTTCCATGGCATTCCCTGAGCATGGCAATTCCTGGGATTTGGTTTCCCATGGTGTTCCCTACATTTGGCAATTCCTGGGATTTGGTTTCCTGTAATGTTCCTCACCTTTGGCATTTCCTGGGATGTGATTTTCCATAGTGTTCCCTACCTTTGGCAATTCCTGGGATTTGGTTTTCCATGGCATTCCCTGAGCATGGCAATTCTTGGGATTTGGTTTTCCATGGCATTCCCTGCATTTGGCAATTCCTTGGATGTGGTTTCCCATAATGTTCCCTACCTTTGGCATTTCCTGGGATGTGATTTTCCATAGTGTTCCCTACCTTTGGCAATTCCTGGGATTTGGTTTCCCATGGTATTCCCTGAATGTGGCAATTCCTTGGATTTGGTTTCCCATAGTGTTCCTCACCTTTGGAATTTCTTGGGATGTGATTTTCCATAGTGCTCCCTACCTTTGGCAATTCCTGGGATTTGGTTTTCCATGGAATTCCCTGAGCATGGCAATTCCTGGGGTTTGATTTTCCATGGTGTTCCCTACTTTTGACAATTCCTTGGATTTGTTTTTCCATGGTGTTCCTTACCTTTGGCAATTCCTGGGACGTGATTTTCCAGTGTCCCTCCTGCTTGGCATTTCCTTGGATTTGGTTTTCCATGGTATTCCCTGAACGTGGCAATTCCTTGGATGTGCTTTTCCCTACCTTTGGCAATTCCTTGAATTTGATTTCCTGTAGTTTTCCCTGCATTTGGCAATTCCTTGGATGTGGTTTTCCATGGTGTTCCCTACCTTTGGCAATTCCTTGGATGTGGTTTTTCATGGTGTTCCCTACCTTTGGCAATTCCTTGGATTTGATTTCCCATAGTTTTCCCTACCTTTGGCAATTCCTTGGATTTGGTTTCCCACAGCGTCCCCTCCTCATTTAGGGAAAAATGGGCTGAATCCATGGATGAGATGTCCCAGTGTCACCCCAGCACATTCCAGAGGGAAGATCCCTCTTTCCCACCGGATTTCCTGCCCCAGCTCAGCCGGACACCCCATTCCCAGAATTATTCCATATCCTGGGACATTCCAGGCCCAGGGATGGAGCTCGGAGCTTCCCAAATATCCCGGTGTCACCTCCCGGCCATTGCCAGAAATCTCCAGAAAAGCAGGAATGGGGAGGGGGGTGTGGGTGGGTTATTTTTGGGATCTTCCTGCTGCTCCCGGAACATCCCACGGCTCCATCCAGCGCAGGATCCCAAATTCCCAAGGGGAAAAAGGGCAAGGATGGGATCATCCTCCCGAATTCCCCCCTGGTGGCCTCGGCTCCGGGATTTCAAAAAAAAAGCTTGGAAAAGGCGCTTTTTCCATGGCTTTGTCCAGGCTCCCTTTGAACCTGTTCCGCGCTGCCGGTTCTTTATTCCCACTGAACATCCCCAATCCCCAAAAATAGCCCAGTTTCCAGCACGACCAACAGCATGGGATGGAATTTCAGTGCCAAATTCCTCCCTTTTGTCCCCATTGGATTCCGCCTCGGGTGGAATCGCTGACGGATTCCGGGCGGAGCTGCCGGAGCTTTTCAGAGCCACTGGAAAAAAACGTTTTTCCATAAAGGAAAAAGCTCCGGAGGCCAAAAAAAGAAAAAGAAAAAAAAAAAAAGCCCAAATCGTCTCCGGAGAGGTTGGAAAAAGCTTGGGAAGAGCGGAGCAGGGATTGGGAAGGAGGAATTTTTCCAAAGGAAGGGGTGAGCACGATGGATCCGGGCTTGGGAATGAGGCTGGAGCTGGGAATGGAGGGAGGGAATTGTGGCGTGAATGGATTTTAGGATTTTGGCATGGCTCGGGTTGGGAGGGCCCTTCAACCATCCCGATCCACCCCTGATTTTTCCCTGCTTTTCCATCCAAATCTTCACAGCATCTCTGAGTATTCCCTGAAGAAAGCAGGAATTCCTGCTAGACCCCGCCGGGCTCAGTCTGGCACTGGGGAACAGATGTCACCCCTCGGAAAAGCGGGAAGTGTGACGGCAGCCGCGCCCGTGCCGGTGGCACTCGGATGTCTGGCACGTTGGCGGGTGGCGGCACTTCCGTCACCGCTCGGGAAGGGGTGGGAATGACTCCCATGGGAATGTGGCTGTGGGGAGGCGCTCAGGGAATCGTGGAATGGATCGGATTGGGGTGATCCCGAAGCTCGTCCCATTCCCGGCCTTTCCATGGGACACCGCTATCCCAACCCGGCCTTGGGCACTTCCAGGGATCCAGGGGCAGCCACAGCTTCTCTGGGAATTCTGGCTGGTTCCGACAGTCTTGGAGCTTCCACTGGAAGTTGCTCCAAGGGTTTTCCAGTGAGGCTTGGAACAACCCCAGACACTTCCCAGTTTATCCCACTCTGGGAATTCTCTGGGAATATCCTCTTCACTGCTCTCCTTGTTGTCCAGGTGGAGACAAGAAACTCATCCCTGATTCCGTTGTTTCCCTTGTTTTCCAGGGGGAGACCAAAAACTCTTCCCTGACTTTGCTCTTGTCCTTGTTTTCCATGTGGAGACAACAAATTCATCCCTCATTCCATTGTTTTCCTTGTTTTCCATGTGGAGACCGGAAACTCACCCCTGACTTTGCTCTTTTCCTTGTTTTCCGAGGAAAGACAAGAAACTCTTCCTTGACTTTGCTCTTTTCCTTGTTTTCCATGCAGAGACAAGAAACTTCTCCCTGACTCCACTGTTTCCCTTGTTTTCCAAGTGGGGACAAGAAACTCATTCCCAATTCCATTGTTTCCCTATGGTTTCCATGGGAAGACCAGAAACTCATCCCAGATTTCATTTTTCCCCTTGTTTTCCAAGTGGAGACAAGAAATTCATCCCAGATTCCACTGTTTCCCTTGTTTTCCAAGTGGAGACAAGAAATTCATCCCTGATTCCTTTGTTTCCCCTCATTTTCCATGGGAAGATGAAAAACTTATCCCAGATTCCATTGTCTCCCCCTTGTTTTCCATGGAAAGACCAAAAACTCATCCCTGATTCCATTGTTCCCCTTATTTTCCAGGGGAAGACCAGAAGCTCATCCCCGATTCCGTTGTTTCCCCTTGTTTTCCAAGTGGAGACAAGAAACTCATCCCTGATTCCATTGTTTCCCCTTGGTTTCCATGGGAAGATGAGAAACTCATCCCTGATTCCATTGTTTTCCTTGTTTTCCAAGTGGAGACAAGGAACTCATCCCAGATTCCATTGTTTTCCTCCATGTTTTCCATGGGAAGACGAGAAACTCATCCCTGATTCCGTTGTTTTTTCTTGTTTTCCAAGTGGAGACAACTCATCCCTGATTCCGTTGTTCCCCTTGTTTTCAAAGGGAAGGCAAGGAACTCATCCCTGATTCCATTATGTTCCTTGTTTTCCAGAAGAAAATGAGAAACTCATCCTTGACTCCATTGTTTCCCCTTGTTTTCCATGGGAAGACAAGGAACTCATCCCCAGTTCCATTGTTCTCCCCTTGTTTTCCAGGGGAAGATGAGAAACTCATCTCAGATTCCATTATTTTCCTTGTTTTCCAGAAGAAAACAAGAAACTCGTCCCCGATTCCATTATTTCCCTTGTTTTCCAAGTGGAGACAAGAAACTCATCCCCAATTCCATTGTTCTCCCCTTGTTTTCCAGGGGAAGATGAGAAACTCATTCCCGATTCCATTGTTCCCCTTGTTTTCCAGGGGAAGACCAGAAGCTCATCCCCGATTCCGTTGTTTCCCCTTGTTTTCCAGGGGAAGACTGGAAACTCATCCCTGATTCCATTGTTCCCCTTGTTTTCCATGGGAAAACGAGAAACTCATCCCTGATTCTATTATTTCCCCTTGTTTTCCAGAAGAAAACAAGAAACTCATCTTTGACTCCATTGTTCCCCCTTGTTTTCCATGGGAAGACAAGGAACTCATCCCAGATTCCATTGTCTCCACCTTGTTTTCCAGGGGAAGATGAGAAACTCATCCCCGATTCCATTTCTTTCCTTGTTTTCCAGAAGAAAACAAGAAACTCATCCCCGATTCCATTGTTTCCCTTGTTTTCCGTGGGAAGATGAGAAACTCGTCCCCGATTCCATTATTTTCCTTGTCTTCCATGGGAAGGTGATTTCCATGAGAAGACGAGAAACTCATCCCCAGTTCCATTGTTCCCCTTGTTTTCCATGGGAAGATGAGAAACTCATTCCCGATTCCGTTGTTTCCCCTTGGTTTCCAAGTGGAGACGAGAAACTCATCCCTGATTCCATTTCTTTCCTTGTTTTCCAGAAGAAAACAAGAAACTCATCCCCGATTCCATTGTTTCCCTTGTTTTCCAAGTGGAGACAAACTCATTCCCAATTGCGTTGTTTTCCCTTGTTTTCCATGGGAAGACAAGGAACTCATCCCTGATTCCATTTTTCTCCATGTTTTCCATGGGAAGACGAGAAACTCATCCCTGATTCCATTATTTTCCTTGTTTTCCAGAAGAAAACAAGAAACTTACCCCGATTCCATTATTTTTTCTTGTTTTCCATGGGAAGATGAGAAACTCATCTCAAATTCCATTGTTTCCCCTTGGTTTCCAAGTGGAGACAAGGAACTCATCACTGATTCTATTGTTTTCCTTGTTTTCCAAGGGGAAGACAAGGAACTCATCCCCAATTCCATTGTTCTCCCCTTGTTTTCCAGGGGAAGACGAGAAACTCATTCCCGATTCCATTGTTTCCCCTTGGTTTCCAGAAGAAAACAAGGAACGCACCCCCAGTTTCGTTGTTTCCCCTTGGTTTCCAAGGGGAGACAAGGAACTCATCTCTGATTCCATTATTTTCCTTGTTTTCCAGAAGAAAACAAGGAACTCATCCCCAATTCCGTTGTTACCCTTGTTTTCCATGGGAAGATGAGAAACTCATCCCCGATTCCATTGTTTCCCTTGTTTTCCAAGTGGAGACAAGAAACTCATTCCCGATTCCATTGTTCTCCTTGTTTTCCAGAAGAAACTCGTCCCCGATTCCATTATTTCCCTTGTTTTCCAGAAGAAAACAAGAAACTCATCTCAGATTCCATTGTTTCCCTTGTTTTCCAAGTGGAGACAAACTCATTCCCAATTGTGTTGTTTTCCCTTGTTTTCCATGGGAAGACAAGGAACTCATCCCTGATTCCATTTTTCTCCATGTTTTCCATGGGAAGACGAGAAACTCATCCCTGATTCCATTATTTTTTCTTGTTTTCCAGGGGAAGACGAGAAACTCATCCCTGATTCCATTATTTTCCTTGTTTTCCAGAAGAAAACAAGAAACTTACCCCGATTCCATTATTTTTTCTTGTTTTCCATGGGAAGATGAGAAACTCATCTCAAATTCCATTGTTTCCCCTTGGTTTCCAAGTGGAGACAAGGAACTCATCACTGATTCTATTGTTTTCCTTGTTTTCCATGGGAAGACAGGGAACTCATCCCAGATTCCATTGTTTTCCTTGTTTTCCATGGGAAGATGAGAAACTCGTCCCCGATTCCATTATTTTCCTTGTCTTCCATGGGAAGGTGATTTCCATGAGAAGACGAGAAATTCATCCCCAGTTCCATTGTTCCCCTTGTTTTCCAGGGGAAGACGAGAAACTCATCCCCGATTCCATTTCTTTCCTTGTTTTCCAGAAGAAAACAAGAAACTCATCCCCGATTCCATTGTTTCCCTTGTTTTCCAAGTGGAGACAAACTCATTCCCAATTGCGTTGTTTTCCCTTGTTTTCCATGGGAAGACAAGGAACTCATCCCTGATTCCATTTTTCTCCATGTTTTCCATGGGAAGACGAGAAATTCATCCCTGATTCCATTATTTTTTCTTGTTTTCCAGGGGAAGACGAGAAACTCATCCCTGATTCCATTATTTTCCTTGTTTTCCAGAAGAAAACAAGAAACTTACCCCGATTCCATTATTTTTTCTTGTTTTCCATGGGAAGATGAGAAACTCATCTCAGATTCCATTGTTTCCCCTTGGTTTCCAAGTGGAGACAAGGAACTCATCACTGATTCTATTGTTTTCCTTGTTTTCCAAGGGGAAGACAAGGAACTCATCCCCAGTTCCATTGTTTCCCCTTGTTTTCCAGGGGAAGACGAGAAACTCATTCCCGATTCCGTTGTTTCCCCTTGGTTTCCAGAGGAAAACAGGGAACTCACCCCCGATTCCATTGTTCCCCCCTTGTTTTCCAAGTGGAAGACGAGAAACTCATTCCCGATTCCGTTGTTTCCCCTTGGTTTCCAGAAGAAAACAGGGAACTCACCCCCGATTCCGTTGTTCCCCCCTTGTTTTCCAGGGGAAGACGAGAAGCTGGCCGCCTCCTTGCTGGACGGGAAGTTCCCGCGGAGCACCTCCATGACGGACACGGTCCGGGAAGGCCACGGGATCCCCCCTCCCCCTCAGACCGCCCCTCCCCCTCCCCCCTCCCCCTATTACTTCGACACCGGCCCCCCTCCGTCCTTCTCGCCGCCGCCGCCGCCGGGCCGGGCCTACGACACCATCCGCTCCAGCTTCAAGCCGGGCTTGGAGGCCAAGCTGCACGGGCTGCCGCAGGTGCTGAGCGCGGCCGAGATGTACGACCAGGCCCGCGGCTCCATGCCCTACCCCGAGCGGCAGAAGAGGGCTCGCTCCATGATCATCCTCCAGGATTCCTCCCACCTCCCCGTGGAGCCCACCGAGATCCCGCGGCCCGGCCCGGCGGCGACGCCCCCGGAGAAGCTCAAGAGGAAAGGCCGGGTCATCGACAACCCTTACGCCAACATGGGCCAGTTCAACGTCAGCCTCTTCGCCCCCACCAAGCCGCAGAGGAAGAAGAGCCCGCTGGTCAAGCAGCTCCAGGTGGAGGACGCCCAGGAGCGGGCGGCCTTGGCCATCACCGGCGGCTACTCCTCGCGGGAGCCGTCGCCCACGCGCCGGAGCCACCGCCTGGAATACCAGCACCACCCCGGCATCGCTCAGGTGGAAGCCGCCGGCCTCCCTTTCGCCACCGCCATCGCCGCCGGCGTCATGAAGGACCGGGACCGGCGGCTGGACGAGAGGAGGAAATCCACGGTGTTCCTGTCGGTGGGAGCCATCGAGGGCCCGGCGCCGGGCGGCGGCGGCAGCGAGATGCCGTCGCTGCAGCAGTCGCGCTCCATCGACGAGCGGCTCCTGGGCAGCCGGGACGTCCTGCTGCCGTCGCCCGTGTCAGCTTTAAAGCCATTAATCAGCGGCTCCTCCTCGACCTTCATCCACCCCCTGACGGGAAAGCCCCTGGATCCCAACTCGCCCCTGGCGCTGGCGCTGGCCGCAAGGGAACGGGCGCTGTCCACTCAAGTCCCATCCCGGTCGCCCACCCCGATCCACAGCCCCGACTCGGACAGAGCCGCGCCCCTGTTTGTGGACATCCAAACCAAAGAACCGGACAGGGGGGACTTGGAGAGCTTGGTGTCCCCCGCCTACTCCCCCGGAGGGAAGGCGGTGATGGCGGCCGACGCCGGCGCTCTGACCCCCACCAAGAGCCCCTGGGGGACCCCGGCCACGCTGCGGAAGGAGCCCGAGGCGCGAGCGGAGCCGCCGGGCAAGGAGGAGAAGAAGCCCGAGGACAAGAAGTCCATGATCATCAGCATCGTGGACACGTCGCAGCAGAAGACGGCCGGCCTCATCATGGTCCACGCCACCAGTAACGGCCAAGACGAGATAGGCCTGGAGATCAAGGAGGAGAGCCCGGCCGTGCCCGAGGTCCGCGCCGAGCCGGCCGAGTCCCCCAAGGCCGAGCCCCAACCCAGCCCCGTGGGGAAGCCGCCGGCCAGCCCGGCCTCGGAGAAGGCGCTGGGCCAGGGCAGCTCGGAGGAGGAGGTGGAGCCGCCCTACACGGTGACCCTGCCGCCCGCCCAGCTGTCCTCCAGCGACGAGGAGACCCGCGAGGAGCTGGCCAAGATCGGGCTGGTGCCGCCCCCGGATGAATTCGCCAACGGGGTGCTGGTGACCACCCCCGGCACCCCCGTCAGCCACCTGGCCGCGCCCGGCGCGCCGTCCCTGCCAGCGGCAGCAGTAGCACCTTCTCCCCCCGGCGCGACACCCTCAGGGAAGCCCTCGGACGCCCCCGCGGCCCCGGAGTCGGCGGCGGACTCGGGAGTGGAAGAGGTGGACACCAGGAGCTCCAGCGACCACCACCTGGAGACCACGAGCACCATCTCCACGGTCTCCAGCATGTCCACGCTGTCCTCGGAGAGCGGCGAGCCCACCGACACCTACACGTCCTTCGCCGACGGCCAAACTTTTCTACTCGAGAAGCCACCAGTGCCTCCAAAGCCCAAACTCAAGTCCCAGCTCAGCAAGGGGCCGGTTACTTTCAGGGACCCACTTTTGAAGCAGTCTTCGGACAGCGAGCTCATCTCCCAGCACCACGCGGCCACGCTGGCGGCCACCAGCGCGGCCCGGCCACGCTACCTCTTTCAGAGAAGGTCCAAGCTATGGGGGGACCCCATGGAGAGCAGGCCCGGCCACGGGGCCGAAGAGGACAAACCAACTGTGATCAGCGAGCTGAGCTCCCGCCTCCAGCAGCTCAACAAGGACACGCGCTCCTTGGGCGAGGAACCGGCCGGCTCCGCCCTGGATCCCGGCAAGAAGTCGCCGGTGGTGGCCGCACGGTAAGAGCCGGGCGTGGCGCCGGGGATGGGGCAGGTGACGCCGCCGAGGGCCTGGGTGTGGCTTTGAGGGACATCCAGGAGCTTGGTGGAGGGGATGGGGATGTCAGCAGGAGTTGTGGGGCGGGGTCCTGGAACGTCACGGTCATGGCCGCTCCTCCTGCTCCGCCTTCCCCGTCGCTCCGTGTCCTCCCCTCCCTGTGTGACAGGGCTGTGGTGACAGTGGTGGGGATGTGGTGACAGTGGCGGGGCTGTGGTGACAGTGGTGGGGATGTGGTGACAGTGGCGGGGCTGTGGTGACAGTGGTGGGGATGTGGTGATGATGGTGGCGTTGTGATGATGATGCTGTGGTGACAATGACAATGTAGTGACAGTGACAATGCTGTGGTGACAATGGCAGCATTGTGGTGATGATGGCGGCATTGTGGTGATGATGCTGTGGTGACAATGACTGTGTGACAATGGGGATGCTGAGGTGACAAAGATAATGCTGTCGTGGCAATGATGATGTGACAATGATGATGCTGTGGTGACAATGACAATGTGGTGACAATGACAATGCTGTGGTGACAGTGGCGGGGCTGTGGTGACGATGGCGGCATTGTGGTGATGATGCTGTGGTGACAATGACCATGTGACAATGACAGTCCTGTGGTGACAATGGGGATGCTGTGGTGACAATGGGGATGCTGAGGTGACGATGATGATGCTGTCGTGGCAATGATGATGTGACAGTGATGATGCTGTGGTGACAATGACAATGTAGTGACAATGACAATGCTGTGGTGACAGTGGCAGCGTTCTGGTGATGATGGCGGGGCTGTGATGATGATGCTGTGGTGACAATGACCGTGTGACAATGACAATGCTATGGTGACAATAGGAATGCCGTGGTGAAAGTGGGGATGCTGAGGTGACGATGATGATGCTGTCATGGCAATGATGATGTGACAGTGATAATGCTGTGGTGACAATGACCGTGTGACAATGACAGTCCTGTGGTGACAATGGGGATGCTGTGGTGACAATGGGGATGCTGAGGTGACGATGATGATGCTGTCGTGGCAATGATGATGTGATGATGATGCTGTGGTGACAATGACAATGCTGTGGTGACAATGGGGACGCCGTGGTGACAGTGGGGATGCTGAGGTGACAGTGATGATGCTGTGGTGACAATGACGATATGATGATGATGCTGTGGTGACAATGACAAGGCTGTAGTGACAGTGATGATGTGGTGACAATGACAATGTGGTGGCAATGACAGTGCTGTGGTGACAATGACCATGCGGTGACAATGGGGATGCTGTGGTGACAGTGATGATTCTGTGGTGGCAATGACAACGTGACAGCGACGATGCTGTGGTGACAATGACAATGCGATGGTGACAATGGGGATGCTGAGGTGACAGCCACGATGCCATGGTGACAATGATGCTGTGGTGACAACGACAAGGCTGTGGTGACAAGGGCCATGCTGTGATGATGATGATGGTGTGGTGACAGTGCTGTGGTGACAGTGATGATGCCATAGTGACAATGACGATGCTGTGGTGACGATGACAATATGGTGACAATGCCATGGTGACAATGACGATGCCGTGGTGACAATGACAATGTGGTGACAATGACGATGTGGTGACCATGACGATGCCATAGTGACGATGACAATGTGGTGACAATGCTGTAGTGACAATGACAATGCCATGATGACAATGCTGTGGTGACAATGACAATGCCGTAGTGACAATGACAATGCTGTGGTGACAATGTTGAATCCTGGGTCACCCCCTCTGTGTTCACTCCTGGCCAAGCGCCCAGGATGGATTTTTCTGGGACTTTTCCATTTCTGAGGATCTCCGGGTGTTGTCCCACTCAGGAGGTGACAAAAGTGACCCCTTGGACAGGACGTGGTGGCACCAACTCCACCCCAGTTCTGCCTCACCCACCCGACCCTAAAACGATCCCAAACCTTCCAAACCAGAGCCCAAACCCTTGGGAATGTTAAATCCCAGCAGGAAGTGACCCCAAATTCCGAGCCTTGTCCCGCCCTTTCAGAGCCGCCAGGAGCCGGTGTCACCTGGTGTCACCCAGTGTCACCCATGGGTGCCAGGGCTCCGTGAGGTGCCAGGAGCTCTGGATCAGGGACAGCCCTTCCCATGGGAAAAGCTTTTCCAACCGAACCATCCCGGCCACGCGCAGGTGGCGCTGGCTCAGGTGACATTTCAGGCGGTGGCCTTGGGGACAAAGTGTCCCGAATCATCCTGGGGTCACTCTGATCCCGGGGTGTGTCATTCCCTGTGGTGCCACCCTCTGTCCCCTCCCTCATCCCGAGCCGAGGGCGTTGGCGGATCCTCTGGAATCGTGGCCGTGCCCATCCCTGGCGGTGCCGGAAATTTGGGAATTCTGGGTTTTGTCACCCTGGTTTGGGGTTCCCTGCTGGGAATCCTCCAGCTCCCGGTGACATCAGGCCATCCCTTTCCATGTCCCCATCCGTGTCCATCCCATCTCCCAGTTTTCGGAGCAATTCCACCGATTTTCAAGGATTGTCCCTTCTCCATCCTCTTTTCCCTGCCATTCCCAGGGAATTTTTTTTGTTTTCCTGCATATCCCATCCTCGTTCCCCACCAGAATCCGGCCCTTCCGGCCATCCCACAGAGTCCCACATTCCCGGTTTTTTTTTCCCTTTTGGAAAAAAAAAAAATCTTCAGTTTCAGGATGTCAAAGGCTTGAAGCGTTTCCCGGGAAATCAGCAGGGAATGGAATTTTTAACTGCTCCTGCCGTGTCCGAGTTGTCCTGGATTTTTTTTATGGAATTGCTGTGAATTCAGGGAATAATGGGAGCGGGGTTAGGTAAGAGGAGGGTGACCCAGTTTGGGACCCGTCTTCCAGGCTCTGGAATTGTCCAGAGAAGGGAAGTGTCACCTGAATGTCCCTCAAGGGCTGCCGGGAGCCGGAGGTGGCCTGGAATCCCACAGGGATGGGGACAGGGAGGTGACCTGGAGTTCCAAATGGGGACACTGAGGTGTCCTGGGGACCCACAGAGATGGGACCCTGGAATTCTGGAGGGATGGGGACCCTGAGGTGACCTGGAGTTCCAAATGGGGACACTGAGGTGTCCTGGAGACCCACAGGGATTGAGACCCTGGAATTCTGGAGGGTTGGGGACATGGAGGTGACCTGTAGGTCCAAATGGGGACATTGAGGTGTCCTGGGGACCCACAGAGATGGGACCTTGGAATTTTGCAGGGTTAGGGACACTGAGATGGCCTGGAGTCCCCAAAGGGGACAGTGAGGGGTCTTGGAATTCCACAAGGAACAGGGACACTGAGGTGACCTGGAGTTCCACAGGGATGGGGACACTGAGGTGTCCCGGAGTCCCCAAAGGGGACACTGAGATGTCCTGGTATCCCCAGAGGGGATGCTGAGGGGTCTTGGAATTCCACAAGGAACAGGGACACTGAGGTGACCCGGAGTTCCACAGGGATGGGGGCACTGAGGTGTCCCGGAGTCCCCAGAGGGGACACTGAGGTGTCCTGGAATCTGGGAATGGGGACACTGGGGTGTCCTGGAGTCCCACAGGGACGGGGGGACACTGATGTTCCCAGACCTGATCCCACCCAGCCCTTCCAGCGGCTCTGGATCCGTGGGATTGGCGGAATCCCTGGAATTCCTCCCTCCCCGCATTCATCCTGAATTCCCAGCAATTCCGTGCAAGCTCAGGGAATTCCCTTCTCCAGCGCCATCCCTGGCGCCTCTCCCTGCCCGATCCCTGTGGGAATCCTCCCTGGGAATCCCGGGAATCCCTGATCCATGATTTTTTCCCCGAGCTCTAACTCCGGCTCTGTCTCCTCCCAAGCCGGGCGTCCACGGAAGGAACTTTGAGCCGAGGGGCTGGGAAAGAACCCAAGGAATTCTGACAGTGGGAACGCCACTGACGGTGACAATCCCGGCACCGGGATGAGGGACCGGGGACACCCGGGATGGTGACAGTGACAGCGGAGCAAGGGGACAACTTCCCTTCATCCGTGGTGGCCCTGGGTGGCCAAGAGCGGCGTCCTCGTGTTTGTCCCGAATCCCTGGAATTGTGGAGGCTGGAAAATCCCTCTGGTCCCATTGAGTCCAAGCATTCCCAGCGCTGTCCCTAAGTGTCCCCAAGTGCTGTTCCCAGCGCTGTCCCCAAGTGTCCCCAAGTGCCACATCCGCGCGGCTTCCGATCCCGCCGGGCATGGACGTTCCGCCCCTTCCCTGGGCATTCCCATTCCAATGTTTCAACAACTCTTCGGGAAGGAGTTTTCCCAAAAATCCAAACGTCACCTCTGGGTGATTCCCTCTTGTCCCCACCTTGCCCCGGCTGCAATTCCTGTCCCGGTGATTCCTGGAGAAATCCGGGATCCTGGGAAACCCCTCCGGGATGCGCCGGGAGCCGCGCGGGGCCGAGCGCGTTGCGCGTGTGACGCCGGCGTCCCCAATAAAGCTGACGGTGACCGTGACGGGTGTGCGTGTGTCATTCCCACAAGATTTTGGGGGAGCCGCGTTCCGGCTCCGGATTCACCGACGTTCCCGCGGAATTCCCGCCATGTTCCCATCCCGCGTCCCTGCCAGGCTCCCGCCATCCGTAATCCCAATGGGATTCATCATCCCGACCACTGGGACTCACCGGGAGCATCCTAAAATTCCCAAAAATCCCTGCCCCAGCTGCTTTGAGTTTTCCAGCTGCAGTTTAATTCCCAGGAATTTGGGGTGTGGAGGACCCAGGATTTGTTCCCGGGTCTGAGATTTGTGTTTCCCTCTGGAATTTGGAAGGAGGCTCCGAGTCCAGAGCTGTGGGAGCTTTGCCCATCCCAAGGGTTTTTCCGGTTAAATCCCAGCTGCAGATTTCGGGCTTTTCCATGAGTTTTCCTTGGATAAATCTCCAAGGCAGCTTCCAGGAGAGTTTTGGACCAGGGAGAGCTTTTCCAAGATTTTCAGACTCTTGGGGACTTCCAGGAACATCCCAAATCTCCCAGTTTGGGGCTCTGGATCCAAGGGAGCTTTTCCATGGATTTCAGGCTCTTGGGGACCTCCAGGGACATCCCAAATATCCCAGTTTGGAGCTCTGGACTCGGGGGAGCTTTTCCATGGATTTCATGCTCTTGGGGACCTCCAAGAACATCCCAAATATCCCAGTTTGGAGATCTGGATCTGGGGGAAATTTTTCCAAGGATTTCAGGCTCCTGGGGACTTCCAGGAACATCCCAAATATCCCAGCTTGGTGCTCTGGATCTGAGGGAGCTTTTCCAGGGATTTCAGACTCCTGGGGACTTCCAAGAACATCCCAAATATCCCAGTTTGAGGCTCTGGATCCGGGGGAAATTTTTTCAAGGCTTTCAGGCTCCTGGGGACTTCCAAGAACATCCCAAATATCCCAGTTTGGAGCTCTGGATCCAAGGGAGCTTTTCCATGGATTTCAGACTCTTGGGGACTTCCAAGAACATCCCAAATATCCCAGTTTGGGGCTCTGGATCCGGGGGAAATTTTTCCAAGGATTTCAGGCTCTTGGGGACCTCCAGGAACATCCCAAATATCCCAGTTTGGGGCTCTGGATACGGGGGAGCTTTTCCAGGGATTTCAGACTCCTGGGGACTTCCAGGAACATCCCAAATATCCCAGTTTGGAGCTCTGGATCCGGGGGAAATTTTTCCAAGGATTTCAGACTCTTGGGGACCTCTAGGAACATCCCAAATATCCCAGTTTGGAGCTCTGGATCTGGGGGAGCTTTTCTGAGATTTTCAGGCTCCTGGGAACTTCCAGGAAGATCCCAAATCTCCCAGTTTGGAGCTCTGGATCCAGGGGAAACTTTTCCGAGGTTTTTTCAGTGTCTTTGCTCATTCCTTTGTTTTCCCTTCCACCCCACAAGGGAATTTGAGCTTCCAGAGGGAGCATTCCCGGCGCTGCTCTGCAATTCCACAAATTCCTTTGTATTCCCAGAGATCTGAGGGAGAAGGAGAAGAGCCTTGAGCCATTTGGGGTTTTTAGTTCCTTTTTTAGGGTAAAATCGCCTTTTTTTCTCCCACCCTAAACAAATTCCGCGTCCCGGAATTGGTGTCGCATCCCAACAAAAAACTTGGGAAAACCCCAAGTTTTCCTTGTAGGCTTGGAGGGGTTTTTCCAGGAAAATTCCCAAGGGGAGCAGGGATTTGGGGTGAAAATCCAGGGAATTGGCGGCGGGAAGGGGAAGGGGGATCGGGAATTGTGAGGCAGGGAGGGGTGGGGATGAGGTGGGCGGGATTGGGATGTGGGAAATGGATTAAATGGATTTTTAGGGAATTTTCGGCGCCTGCAGAGGCTCAACGGAGTTTTGTGAATCCGTTTGGGAATTCCAAGATGAAATTCCATGAGTTAGAAAGGCCACGGGACAGGGCAGACGTTGTTGGGACTCGTTGCCACACTAATCCCAAAAAAACCCAGAATAAACTCGAGATGGCGTCGTCACAGAACGGAAATTTCGACAGCAAAACTACAAAAACATTAAAAAATTCAACAGCAAAAATCCAAAAAAAATCAAAAATATAAAAATGTCAAAAATTAAACATTAAAAATACAAAAGTACAAAAAATTAAAAATACAGAACCGTCAAAAATGAAACATTCAAAAATGCAAAAAATCAAAAATACAGAACCATCAAAAATTCAACAGCAAAAATTAAATACAAAAATACAGAAAATCAG